>JAODAL010018705.1:0-74045 GCA_025379985.1 Phyllomedusa bahiana | reverse complement strand
TCCTTTTTTTAAATAATTGTCTGCGGGGGAACCCCTAGTTCATTATGTAACTGTCAGACCATGATCTTCACTATCCCCCTACTTATGTCATGACACTACCCCTGTCACATGCAGCCCCGTCCTCACTTACATCATTAGGACCGTCCATTTATGCCCTAAAATATTCTGTGTTGCTAAGGACCCTGCATCTTTCAGGTAAAAACTCCATAAGTAGGGTTGGCATCTGGCCAGTTAGTGACAGGCTATTGCTAGTAGCTTCACTTTCACCGCCAATAATTATTATAAAGAGTTTATCCCTTCTCTCATGAAGGGGACCGGGCATAGGGATACGCTGACCGTGCTCCTGTCCAAGTTGTTGGTACTGCAGTCCCTCCCTTTTCAAGTGGTGGACTCTGCACCGTTCAGAGAACTGTACTGAGCCGAGGTGGAGAGTCCCAAGCTTTCATTTCTTTTCGAAAAAGGCAGTACCAGCCCCGCACAGATATGTAGAACAGAAGGTGGGTCAGTCCATGAGCCTGTCGGTGTCTTCCAAAGTCCATGGCAGCGCGGACGTGTGGAGCTGTAACTACGGTCAGGGCCAGTACATGTCCTTTACGGCCCACTGGGTGAATGTGCTTCCGGCCCAGGCACACCAACAACTTGGACAGGAGACGCCGCTTTCTCTTCCATGTCAAACTGCATGACCCCAGGGCAACACTGAGTCTGCGCGCCCTGCCCTCACCAATCTTCCCTCCAATTTAAATTCCTTGATCCCCACCTCCCTACTGTAGCCCCCCAGTGATGACACGACACACCTGTTTGGATTAAATTGGCCACAGCAGCCGTTTTATTAACAAAAATACACATAAATATAACACAAACCAGTATAAATATAATTATATAATCTGTAAACCGTATATAAATAATATATGTAAATATATATACCTCCACGTATAAATAATCCACCTCTACCCGTGCCTCTCCATATACATATATATATCTATATACACTCACCGGCCACTTTATTAGGTACACCATGCTAGTTACGGGTTGGACCCCCTTTTGCCTTCAGAACTGCCTCAATTCTTCGTGGCATAAATTCAACAAGGTGTTGCAATGATGCTTAATTGGTACCAAGGGGCCCAAAGAGTGCCAAGAAAATATTCCCCACACCATGACACCACCACCACCAGCCTGAACCGTTGATACAAGGCAGGATGGATCCATGCTTTCATGTTGTTGACGCCAAATTCTGACCCTACCATCCGAATGTCGCAGCAGAAATCGAGACTCATCAGACCAGGCAACGTTTTTTCCAATCTTCTACTGTCCAATTTCGATGAGCTTGGGCAAATTGGAGCCTCAGTTTTCCTGTCTTAGCTGAAAGGAGTGGCACCCGGTGTGGTCTTCTGCTGCTGTAGCCCATCTGCCTCAAAGTTCGCCGTACTGTGCGTTCAGAGATGCTCTTCTGCCTACCTTGGTTGTAACGGGTGGCTATTTGAGTCACTGTTGCCTTTCTATCAGCTCGAACCAGTCTGCCCATTCTCCTTTGACCTCTGGCATCAACAAGCATTTCCACCCACAGGACTACCGCTCAACTGGATGTTTTTTCTTTTTCGGACCATTCTCTGTAAACCCTAGATATGGTTGTGCGTGAAAATCCCAGGAGATCAGCAGTTTCTGAAATACTCAGACCAGCCCTTCTGGCACTAACAACCATGCCGCGTTCAAAGGCACTCAAATCCCCTTTCTTCCCCATACTGATGCTCGGTTTGAACTGCAGGAGATTGTCTTGACCATGTCTACATGCCTAAATGCACTGAGTTGTCGCCAAGTGATTGGCTGATTAGAAATTAAGTGTTAACGAGCAGTTGGACAGGTGTACCTAATAAAGTGGCCGGTGAGTGTACAACCACATAAATAACCCGAATAACACTTTATAACCAACCAGTACCAAACATGGAGCCGAGGTCCTTGGAGCCCCAAAACCGACCCGGCAACCAAATCCCCGAAGGGACAAACCACTATTTGCCCCCAGCCGTACTCCACTGGCTCGGAGGCCCAAAAGCCATACTCTATGGCTCCTCCATTTTGCTCCCCAGGGATAACACCCCGAAAGAGCCCACCTTCGCCGGGCCGTCCAAGTTACCCAAACTCTGAGGGAATCCTACCCCGAAGGACTCCCTCACCAATTTCCTCCACCACTCCAAGAACCTCGACCGCCACGGCCACCGTGACATAAATAATCCCCAGCAACCAACTTTGCCGAGAACTTCCCCACAACCACACCTCCTACGCTCCGAACCCCAATTTAAGGGCGGGCGGGTGGGACTGCCTCACATGTGCTGCGCCGACTGCTTTCCCGGGCAGAGAGGCGGCCTTAAATACCGCCCCTCCCTGCGCCCGAACTCCTCCCCCGGCTGCCGCGTCACCATGACGCGCTCCGGCCGCGTCACCGCGACCCGCTCCGGCCGCGCCCAGCGTGCCGGGTCATGTCGCGCCTCCCCTCATGGGGGCGTGGCCCCGGTCCGGCGCGCGGTCTTGACCCCAGGGCAACGCTGAGTCTGCGCGCCCTGCCCTCACCAATCTTCCCTCCAATTTATTCCTTGATCCCCACCTCCCTACTGTAGCCCCCCAGTGATGACACGACACACCTGTTTGGATTAAATTGGCCACAGCAGCCGTTTTATTAACAAAAATACACATAAATATAACACAAACCAGTATAAATATAATATAAATCTGTAAACCGGTATATAAATATATATATGTAAACATATATACCTCCACGTATAAATAATCCACCTCTACCCGTGCCTCTCCATATACATATATATATCTATATACAACCACATAAATAACCCGAATAACACTTTATAACCAACCAGTACCAAACATGGGGCCGAGGTCCTTGGAGCCCCAAAAACCGACCCGGCGACCAAATCCCCGAAGGGACAAACCACCATTTGCCCCCAACCGTACTCCACTGGCTCGGAGGCCCAAAATCCATACTCTGTGGCTCCTCCATTTTGCTCCCCAGGGATAACACCCCGAAAGAGCCCACCTTCGCAGGGCCGTCCAAGTTACCCAAACTCTGAGGGAATCCTACACCGAAGGACTCCCTCACCAATTTCCTCCACCACTCCAAGAACCTCGACCGCCACCGCGAGCATGCCATGACCCCTCATGCACGTGAGACCCCCACCAAACCGAGAGCCCTCTCAATACCCTCCTGAAGACCGAGGGCCCATAAGTCCAAACCAACCGCTGTCAGATGAACCCCATCCGCTCCAAAAATTCCCCACCCCTGCTTCCAATTCGAGGTGGCGCACAAACACCCCCCCATTACGTGCCACAAATCCTGCCACTGACCTGTTGGCCTTTACCCGGGCCTTATTCAGGCTATCCACTGACCTGGCCCCCCGCCAACGATGCCGGAACACCATGTCCGACCACACAATGACCAGCCCGGGAAAAGACGACCACAACCGCACCAGGTCATATTTAATGTTTTTACCAGTTCCCGAGAAGTAAGGGAGCCCAAATCATTACCCCCGGCATGCACTACCAGAACATCCGGGGGTCTATTCAATGCCGCATACCGCAAAAATTCCGGAACCACCCCCAGCCACCGCATACCACGCCGTCCTATCCACCGAATCACTGCCACGTCGCGCGAAAAGCCGAGCTGCCGCCCCTCCGGCCGGACGTCCGCTCTCTCCGCGCCCCAGTGGACATATGAATGTCCCAGGATCCAGACCAGGCAAGGCGACCGAGCTACAAAAAGAAAAACAAAAACACGAAAACATGACGGCAAAACTCAGCCGCTAAACAGAACCAAAAACCCCGCCACCCCTAAGACCTTCCCCCGACAACCAACTGGGGGCGCACATATATCCTGAACCGGTCCGACTCCCATCTTCCAATCCTGCGGCGAAACCCCCACCCCGCCGCCTCTGTTGCCGCTCCTATCCGAAAAGAGTGCGGGGCTCCAGACCCAATGCCCCCAAACAGCGCCTGAACACTGCCGCAAATTGATATCGCGACAGAAAGGAACCATCCTGGTGCACCAATAGGGGCCCACCCACCGCTCTGCACAAAACCCGAAATGCCTGCAAACAAGCCAGAGGGCACATGAGAGCTCCGGGATTCCCCCTCAACCGCACCTGTTGGCCCCTCCCTTCCTGATCCGTCTTTGAACGTCGGATCCAAAATACCACCGCACCCTCATGCTCCCACACGTCCGCGGCCTGCAGGCCACCCCCTCTCCCACGACTCGGGGAAACCAACTCCCCCACCCTCAACGCCCCAAAAAAGGCTAGCGAGAAGGCCAGGCGAAACAAAGCCACCTCGTACTCTGAGGCCGCCACTGACTGCAAAACCCCCCGTAAACGTTCCAACAGTGCGAACACCACGGGGCGACGCAAATCCCTGGCCCCCCTCCCACGCCCATAACCGCGCAAAGCCCGAGAAATAACAAAATCCTTTGTCAGATCCCTCCTCCTTCTCCACTTAAAACCAAATGCTAAGCCCGCCATAAATCTGCGTACCTTAGCCATCGACCACCCCAGCCCCTCCAAGTGAACCATCAGGCACAACAATGCCCCTACCTCATCCTCCTCCGCCGACACTGAACCAAAACCCGAAAGCCATTCTGACCACATCTCCCAGGCCCTCCCATAGGCCAACCAGGTCCCACCTGACAGGGAAGCCCGGATCAAATGGTCTGCGACTCGGATGCCGCGCTCCAAAGGTGACTGGGGCATTCCTCTCCCTCTTCCGCCGCCGATGGCGCCAGCTTCCTGAACCGCTCCCACTGCAATCGAGAAAGAGAATCAGCCACCACATTCAGCACCCCCGGAACATGCTCCGCCACCACCCACGAATTTAATTCTAAACACCGCAAAACCAACAACCGGAGCAACCGAACCACCGGAGGCGAAGATGCAGACAAATTGTTGATGGCCTGCACCACTCCCAAGTTGTCACAATGGAACCGCACCTTCTGATCCCTAACCCGATCCCCCCACAGCTCAACCGCCACCACTATGGGAAAGAGTTCGAGGAACGCCAAATTGCGTACCAAAGGAGAATCCGTCCACTCCGCCGGCCACGGAGCCGCACACCAGCTGTCCCCGCAAATGGCTCCGAAGCCCGTGCTGCCCGCCGCATCAGTAAAGATGTCCACCTCCCGATTGGAGACCTCCCTCCCCAATATGAGGGACCTGCCGTTATACTTCTCCAAAAATGACCCCCACACTGCCAGGTCCTCCCTGTGTTCCCGGTTCAACCGCACAAAGTGGTGTGGCTTCTCAATCCCCGCCGTAGCCCTCGCCAACCGCCTACAAAAAACCCTTCCCATGGGCAAAATCCTGCAAGCAAAGTTCAGTTTGCCAAGCAAGGACTGCAACTCCCGCAACGGTATTTTCCTTAACCGGCCCACCCTCTGCACTTCCCTTTTTAACGCCCCCAGTTTATCCTCTGGCAACCGACACTCCATTGCCACCGAGTCAATACAGATTCCCAAAAAAACTCAAACAGGAAACTGGACCCTCCGTCTTCCCCTCTGCCAGGGGAACCCCAAACCGCTCTGCCACCCAATACAACGCCTGTAGTAGCGACCCGCAAATTGGGGAACCAGCGGGCCCTACACAAAGAAAATCATCCAAATAATGAATGATGGAGTCCAACCCCGCAACATCCCTAACTACCCATTCCAGAAAAGAACTGAACGCCTCAAAATAGGCGCAAGATAACGAACAACCCATTGGGAGGCACCTATCCACGTAAAACTGTCCCTCCCAATAACACCCCAACAAACGCACGCTCTCCGCATGCACCGGAAGTAACCGGAAAGCCGATTCGATGTCGGCCTTCGCCATCAAGGAACCCGCCCCAAAACGCTGCACCAAGGCCACCGCCTCGTCAAATGATGTGTACACCACCGAACACAACTCCGGTGCTATGCTATCATTGACCAAGCTCCCTTTGGGGAAAGACAAGTGGTGGATGAGCCGAAATTTATTCGGCTCCTTCTTCGGAACCACCCCCAGCGGTGAAACCACCAAATCCGGAAAAGGTGGCCCCGCAAAAGGACCCGACATCCGACCCAGCGCCAGTTCCTTCCCCAGTTTCTCCGTCACCACAGCCGGGTGCTCATGTGCCGACCGTAGGTTTTTTACCGAAAAAGGCACCTGATGCACCGGGGGGGGGGGGGGATCTTAAAACCTTCCGAAAAACCCTTCCGTAACAACTCTGCCGTCACCCGATCACTAAACCTGGCCAGGAACGGCTCCATCTCTCGGAGTTTCACCGGCGTCGCCCCCTTGGCTACCACCGGCCCCGCCCTTACCCCGCCCCTTCTTAAAACACCGGGTAACAGGGTGCGAGGTCGCCCCACAAAAGGAGCAGATGTGTTTGAACTTACATCCTGCCCCATATTTACACTGGCCGCTATTGAACTGCCAGCAAGCTCCTCTTTGCCCACCAGCTTGAGCCCCTCCCCCTGATACCCCGCCAATACCCCCGTGGCCCGCCGCACCGGCCCCACCCTGAAAGGGCGAAACGGACATAGTCGGTGCCATGACTTTCAACCAAAGCCCTATATCCTTATGGTCCCACCGAATGGACGGGCGGACCGCCTTACGTTGGCGAAATTGCTCATCATAGCGCAACCACGCCAACCCCCCATAAGCCCGATGCGCCTCCCCGATCGCATCCATGTAACAAAACAGCGCCGAACAATTTTCCGGCGCCTTTTCCCCAATCACACTTGCCAATATGGCAAATGCTTGCAGCCAATTAGTAAACGTCTGAGGGATCAGACGCCACCGCCGCTTTTCCTCTTCCTCCTTCTTACTCTCCTCCTTCTTCCCCTTGTCTAGATTAAATTTCTCCAGCGGAAGAAGAGAAAAGATTTCAACATATTCATCTTTCCATATCTTCTCCCGCACCTCCTGCTTCAAATGAGCCCCCAGGGGCCCTTCAAAGCAGACATAGACCTCCCCTTTCGCCTTGTCATCTAACCGCACGGTGTCCTGCTGCTCCTTCTCGGTCTGCACGGACACCGTAACCCCCGCCCTACGCGCCCCTTGCTCCGGACCCGCCTCTGCCGGAACTCCCGCCAAAGGCCTCCCTTCCACTTGTTGTTGGGAAACCCACGCACTAATCGGGGACGGGACCCCACCGCCCTGCCCCCCACTCTCCAGCCGCGCCAATAACGCCCGGACCGCATCTGCTAAACCACCGCCCTCCCCAGGCTCCCCTGCCGCCTCGCCACTCACCCGGCCATCCTGACCCTGAGTGAACCCTGCGCTCCCTACACTACCACCCGGGGACCGCAATATAGGGGGAAACGAACACGACAAAGACATGTACTCACCAGGCTGCGTGGGGGCTGTGGACCCACCAGCCGTTCCCCTGGGTTCGCGAGAGACGTCCCTCCGAAACTCTCGATCCACCGCTGGTGTCCGGCAGCCCGGGTCAAGGCCGTCAAACCCCAACAGGGGGAGGCCGACCTGCGCAGGCCGCGGGTCTTGAGGCGACGAGCTCCATGCCTCCGCCGATGTCCTGGATGCTCCTTGACGACCACCGTCGGGGCCGACAGCCTGCCGCCCGCTGAGCCCTTCCCTCATCGACCTCACCGCAACTCCCGACCGTCCTCCGACGCCGGGTGACCCCCCTGACCGGAGCATCGCCAGCAGGGGCCACCGCTACCACGGACCGGATCGCCGACGAAGGGGCAACAGCCGGACCTGCACCAGTCTGGTGAATCGGCCCACTGTCCCCCGCAGAGCCCGCTGGCCCACTCGGATACCTCCCGGGCCGAGAAGACCGCCTCGAAGCAACAGGGCGATCCCCCTGACCCGGAGGGTCCCTGGAAGGGCTCCCCCGGCGACGACGGGCCCTCGGAGTGTAATCCGGGCTCAGGTGCTGCGGAGGCCTGGCCCTGCGTCTGCGGCTGCTCCTGCTGGCGGCCGGCGGTTCTGTAACTGCGGCCCCTGCGCCGCCAACCACCGCCTGCACCGCATCCCGCAGCCATGCTGCACCCCTGGATGCGGCTAGCCGCCGCAGCTCCTCCAACTGACGGTCCCCGTTCGCCATCTTGTCTCTCCTGCTGCTCGTTACGCTAGGGGTTAAAGCAGCGCGCAGCACGGGCTCCTCACTGCCTCACATGTGCTGCGCCGACTGCTTTCCCGGGCAAAGAGGCGGCCTTAAATACCGCCCCTCCCTGCGCCCGAACTCCTCCCCCGGCTGCCGCGTCACCATGACGCGCTCCGGCCGCGTCACCGCGTGCCGGGTCATGTCGCGCCTCCCCTCATGGGGGCGTGGCCCAGGTCCTGCACGCGGTCTGATCCAGCACCAATGTCCGCCTTCTCCTCCTCCACCACCTCAGCCTCCACAAGTACTGCTCCATCATACCACATGTGCAGGGCACAGCGGTGTCACGCAGTTCTACACCTAGTTTGCCTAGTCACACAGGGGAGGAACTGTTCCATGTCATGAAAGATGAAATCAATTTGTGTCTCTCTGTGACAACTGAAAATCGGAACCATGGTGACAGACAATGGAAAGAACATGGTGTCCGCGCTGCACAGAGGAGGGCTGAGCCATGTGCCCTGCATGTTGTATGTGTTCAATCTGGTTGTCAAAAGGTTCCCCAAGTCTTCCACCCATCTGCAAGACATTCTATAAATGGCCAGGAAACTTTGAATGCACTTCATCCATTCCTACACTGCCAAACACACCCTCCTTGAGCTGCAGCAGCAGAATGGCCTTCCCCAACATAGGCTGATATGCGATGTTTCCACCCGTTGGAATTCCAGCCTTCATATGTTGGACTGACTGTACGAACAGAGAAAGGCCATTAATGATTTCTTGATGATCCAAGCGGAAACGAGTACTTCACTCTGTAATTTTGATGTCAGCCAGTGGCAGCTCCTACGTGACACCTGCCGTTTGCTCAGGCCCTTTGAGGAGGCCACATTATTTTTTGTCGGTTGCCAGGACTACGGAATGAACAAACTCATTCCACTGCTTCATGTCCTGGAACAGATGCTGCAAAATCTGTCCGGTTAGGGGACTGGAGATGAGGTGACTACATCTCATGGCCACATGAGTCCAGTGCAGGCTGAACTGGAGGAGGAGGAGTAGAAGAACATTGGAGCACAAGCAATGTCAAGTGAAATTAGTGTTTTTCTACCCAGGTGAAAGGTAAATAGTCACCATCCGGCAGAGGGATGATCCTGGCTCTCCACCCTCTTGGACCCAAAATGGGTGCCTTTTTTTCCAGCTGCCGAGAGTGAGAAAAAACTGGCGTACTATAGAGAAATTCTGTGTAGTCAGTTGGCCGCTGCCTATCTGCACCATAGTCCATCCTCTGGCAGGTCTGACTTGGGGGTTTTTCATCGCTCACGTACCACTTCCACAGCTGCTGTAGGAGGGTGGGGAGTAGGAGCAATACCAGTTCCATCAGCAGCAACCTGAGTCTGGAGTCGTTGATGAGCAGCTTCCTTCACCTGCCTATTGAGGAGGATAGTTGCCAGCAGCAGCAGCAGGACCTGGAGCAGTCCCTGAACCAACAGGTGGAGGCCTACTTGGACAGCACTCTGCCACCCCAAGATCCGCAGAACTACTGGGCAGCCAAACTGGATGTGTGGCCGCAACTTGCCGAGTTTGCACTGGAGAAGCTGTCATGCCCGGCCAGTAGTGTGGTATCAGAGTGGGTGTTCAGTGCAGAGGGGGCTATAGTTACCCCAAGGAGAACTCGCTTGTCCACCCGAAATGGGGAGAGACTGGCCTTTGTCATGATGAATCAGGCGTGGATCGGCCAGGATTTCCACACACCAATGCCTTAGGTATCAGATTAGATCAACCATGACGCCTCACCAAAACTTAGAGAAATGAGTCTGGATTCTTCTGGCTGCCACCCACCTGATGCCACACATCTGCTGCCAGCTGCTCCTTCTGCCACCCACCATCTTTAGCAGGGACTGGTATTGCCACCCATCTCCCCACTCTTCACTGGGCTATTATGTAGCCTACTGACGTTTCTGCCACTTCACCACTCAGATCTAGTCATGCTACTGCTGATGCTGCTGTCTCTGTGGCCTACTCATGTTGCCGTCACCTCCTCAATCTGTCATTGTGCCACTCTGTGGCCTACTCATGTTGTTGCCACCTCCAAAATCTGTCATTGTGCCACTCTGTGGCCTACTCATGTTGCCTCCAGCTCCACAATGTCATTGTGCCACTCTGTGGCCTACTCAGGCTGCTGCCAAGTGATTACTTTCTCACTCGACCACCCTATGGTTTGATAATGCTGTTTCCACCCTTCACCACCCTATGATGTTGCCACTTTGTTTGGTTTTCCACTTGTTTTCATATATCAGAAGGAATGAAAAGGACAAAGACAACCGATTTTGTCTGGCATTGCTACCCACGTCCGCACTCTTCACTGGGCTATTATGTAGCCTACTGATGCTTCTGCCACTTCACCACTCAGATCTCCTCATGCTACTGCTGCTGCTCTCACCTCCACAATCTGTCATTGTGCCACTCTGTGGCCTACTCATGTTGCCACCACCTCCACCATTTGTCATTATGCAACTCTATGGCCTACTCATGCTGCTGCCAACTGACGACTTTCTCACTCGACCACCCTGTGGTTTACTAATGCTGTTTCCTCCCTCCACCACCATATGACGTTGTCACTATGTCTGGTTTTCCAATTGTTTTCATCTGTCAGAAGGAATGAAAAGGACAAAGACAACCAATTGTGACTTCGGAGAAGCCGTAAGGCCAGTATGACATGGTCCTTTGTTTGCATCAGGATTGTCTGATGATTAGATAACCAAAACCAGGAGTGGATACAAAACACAGAAGACATGCAAATATTCCATTTATTGGTCATCTCTGTTTTGGATCAACTCCTGTTTGTTTTTGGCTTTTGCAATACTGATGGATTATGTATCAAGGAAAGGAAAGGGTAATCCAACAGTCCGTGATGCAATATTTCTCGGTAATAAAAAAATAGTAGCTTTATGACTAAGGGAGGAGTCTCCCGAAACGCGTCGGTGTGCAACACCATCATGTCTCTCCTCCAAATATATTTTCACATTTTAAAGGATTAAATAAAGCTACTATTTTTTTATTACCGAGAAATATTGCATCACGGACTGCTGGATTACCCTTTCCTTTCCTTGATACGTTGTCTTTTGTGGGAATAACGCTTCAATACCCACATGTCCGTGCAGCCACTTCACGCCAAGAGAGTTCAGGTGAGCTGAAAATTATCCCACTGATGGATTATTGACCGACTGAAAGCGGACACTGACGAATGAAAGGAAAGGCAACATGATCAATGACATCAACGCAAAATTACTGCCAACACCCTCTCCACTCATTCGGGATGCTCTACATGTATCACCGTTTAACAGAACAGGTTCTGTCATAATCTGTGGGATCATCTGATGTCGGTGTAAAAGGAGTGCACTCTTTGATGCTATTGTACTATCAGAGCCCTCAGCTCGGTTCTTTCCAGCTGGTGTTGACATTACCTTGTCAGGCTACGTTCCCACTTCAGTTTTTTGGTCAGTTTTGCCTGGGTAACTACCCAGAGAAGTGAAGTGTGAAGCGATTCTAGTTCCGGCGCCTGTCATCTGCGTGTCATACTAAAACACAGCATTGTATGAAGACCAAACCACACTCCCTATGCATATTTCAGCATTGCACAATCTTCTACAGAAAAGAGAAATCTATTACATGATTACATGTTAAATGGAAAAACACTGGGTAAAAGTGACATGGAGAAGGACTTGGGAATCCTGGTGGACAGTAAACTTAATTGTGCAGCCAGTGTCAGGCAGCAGCAGCCAAAGCAAATAGGATCATGGGGTGCAATTAAAAGGGGCATAGATCACATGATGAGAACATTATTCTCCCATTATACAAGTCAGGGGTTTTAAAACCACACATGGAATATTGTGTACAGTTTTGGGCACCAGTGCACAGGAAAGACATTGTAGAGCTTGAACAGGTACAAAGGCGGGCAAAAAAAATAAAAAAAGGACTCGGTGGACAAACAGTACACAGAAAGTTGGCAAGATTAGGGTTATTTAGTTTAGAGAAAAGAAGGCTTCGGGGGAAAATAATAAATATGTTTAAATACATCAAAGGTAAAATATAAGATCTCTCCCAAGATTTATTTTTTACACAGGGCTGTATCTAGAAAAAGGGGGCATCCTTTACGTTTTTGAGGAACGAAAGTTTCTACATAAACATAAAAAGGGATTCTTTACTGTAAGAGCAGTGAGGACTATGGAATTCTCTGCCAGAGGGACGGTCATGGTAAATTCAATAACCGAGTTCAAAAAGGGTTTGGATGCATTTTTTGGAGCGTAATAATATAACAATTTTATAGTGACTAGGATCGGAAGGGGTCATTGATCCAGGGATTTTTCTGATTGCCAGATTTGGGTCAGGAAGGGGAATTTTTCCTAAAATGAGGACAATTGGCTTCTACCTCATTGGGGTTTTTTGCCTTCCTCTGGATCAACACCTTAGCACAACAGGCTGAACTAGATGGACGACTTGTCTTTTTTTAGCCTTACAAACTATGAAACTATGAAACTATGAAACCACACAGGCTCTCTGCAGCCAGGAAATAGCTGTTTTTTAATGCGATTCACAGCAAATAAATTTGGGTCGAAATTAATTTTGGGGAAAAATTCGGTGAATCTGGCGAATAGAATTTTGAGAAATTCGCTCATCTCTACTCTTCACCATACTAGACCACCAGGGACACTGAGATTGTCCCTTTATTGCCCTAGACCATCAGGGATACTGAGATTATCCTTCTATTACCCTAGACCATCAGGAATGCTGAGATTATCCCTTTATTGCCCTTGACCACCAGAAATGCTGAGATTATCCTTCTATTATCCTAGACCCTCAGAGAGGCTGAGATTATCCCTTTATTGCCCTGAATCATCAGGGATGTTGAGATTATCCCTTTATTGTCCTAGACCATCAAGGGGGCTGAGCTTATCCTGTTATTGCCCTGAATCACCAGGGAGACTGAGATTTTCCCTGTATTGCCCTTGACAACCAGGGACACTAAAATTATCCATTTATTGTCCTAGACTGCCAGAGAGCCTAAGAGTATCCCATCATTGCCCAAAGCCACCAGGACTTATTAAAGTGAAACATTACTGCTATAGAGCACCAGGGATGTTGACAGTAATAGCTGAATTCCCTAGACCACCAGGGATAGTGACATTAAAGGGGTTGTCTAAAAATTTTTGGTTGGGAAGGGTAAAAAATAGAAAAAAAAAATCTCACTTATAAAGTCCACTCTATTCCAGCACTTCCACTGCTCCTGATGCTTCCTGCTGGTGACGTCACATGATGCTGCAGTCAGTAATTGGCTGTAGTGTTGTGTGACAATAAATGTGACTGGGAGCAGCAGAAGTAGGGAACTTAGTTGGCTTCACAGGTAGTTTAAGTTATCTTCTTTACAGAATTTTATTTTGAAAATATTGACAACACCTTTAATGTATCTTTTTCCATGCTTAATCACCAATGATGTTGGCAATAACCCTCTTCCTACCCCAGACCACCAGGGATGGTAATATTGACCTCTTCACTGTGCTAAAGCACCAATGATATTGTCATCAGCCCTTTATCTACACTATACCCCAAGAGATGCTAAAGTCAACCTCTGCACTGTGCTTAATCACCAATGATGTTGGCATTAACCCTCTTCTTGCCCAAGGCCACCAGGGATGCTAAAATTGAACTCTTCACTGTGCTAAAACACCAATGATATTAGCATTAATCCACTTCCTACTCTAAACCACCAAGGACGCAAAAAATCCATATCTTCACTTTGCTAAATCACCAGTGATGTTGGCATTAACCCTTTCCTTACCCTAGACCACCAGGAATGTTGAAATGAGCCACCCAGGTATATGTGCATTAACAACTTTATGACAACTTTTCACTGCCCTAGACCTCCATAAATACAGATGTAGCAGAGTTTAGCTTGACGGCGATATCAAGGCTTTCCTTGTTATCTGATCTAATTTCAAGAAAATAGTTATTTAAAAGCATTGAAAAAGTTGAGATAACATTCTTTGCCGTCATATAATGGTGAATTATCTGTCAAGTTAAGCTTTGCTACATCTGTATTAGATAATAAACTGTCTATAATACCTCTATTTTACAGGGATGATACTTTGGTGGCAAAACAATGACAATTCTACCCACATGATCCGTGTCCTGCTGGGAGCACTGCCCCTTCACCTGAGTAATGCTCGGTCTCATGGGATGGGTTTCTGTATTTTGGACTAAAGATAAACTAATACCTTATTTTGATGACGTTTTCAGGAGGCAGCCTGGCTTTGTGATGGGGTGTGAGTGCTTTGGGGGTTAAACTTAAAAGGTGCTGGGCAGCCCATCTGGCTTAATAGTATAGAAGTGATTGGCTGCTTGCATGTTTCAATACACATGAGACTGGCATCATATAGAAACTACCTCTACTTATGTTAGAGCTCGGACTGGTCCACTGGGGAAACCTACAATAGATTCCTGGGTATGGTGAGAACTTGAAAATATCAGGCCTGGGGCTACTTTTCAGAAAGAAAGGCAGAGAAAGAGTCATGTACAGTTGATGTAGAGTGGACCACAAGAAGCAACTCCACGGGTGAACCCCAAACATCAAGAATCAACTTCGTAGTGGGCAACAAAACCAACTCCACTGGTGGGCCCAAAGAATGAACTCCATTGGTGGGCCACAAGCATCAACTCCACTTGTGGGCCCCAAGAATCAACTTCGTAGTGGGCACCAAAAAACAACTCCACTAGTGGGCCCCAAGTGTCAGCTCCATTGGTGGCCCCAAGAACCAACTCCTCTTGTGGGCCACAAGAATCAGCTTCACTGGTGGACGCAAGAATCAACTCCACTGGTGGGCCCCAAGAAACAACTCTACTAGTGGACCCATTAATCAACTGCATAGTGGGCCCGAAAAAAAACAACTCCATTGGTGGCCCCCGACAATTAACTCCACTCTTAGCCTACAAGAAACAACTTCACTGGTCGGTCCCAAGAGTCAGCTCCACTGGTGGACCCAAGGATCAAGTCCAAAACTGGGCCACAAGAATCAACTCCACTGGTGGGCCCAAGAATCAACTTTACTGTTGGGCCCAAGAACCAACTCTACTCATGGGCCCCAGACACCCAGTCTGGAACTGCATGTATTATACTAAGCAATCTCTGTTTCTGATGAATGATTGCAGTGTGATTGGATCTTCACATCTTTTTATGTGATCTCCATCATATGAGATGTCCTTGTATTGTTTATGGTGGTCGGTCTGTGACCTCAATCCACACACTGAAGTACTCTGCTCGACTCGATGCAATGTGGTAGCAACAACCATTTTCAACCCTAAGGTTTTCTTATTACTTCAAGGACAAACATTCTGGATTAGAGCTCAGCTCTGGAATGTTCTCTGATCCTTCCATTGTATGGATAGTTATACAAAGCTTTAGGTGTCCCAGTTATCTAATGTGCTGAGAAGGTCATATAGTTGGCCAAAGCGAGCTCTGGATCCTGAAGCCTGGAGCGAGCTAAGACTTTATTGTGACGTCACTAAACTCATTATTTCCAACCATCCGGCCAATATTGCTGTGTTCTGCTGATGTGATGACTTTCATATGCGGTAGCTAAATACAGAAGTTCTGCTGGCCCGGCACACTATGGTTTTCTGGTATTTCTCTTGACTTTACTAGGACAAGATCTTTTTTCTGTTTCTTCACACTAGTCGGTAGCCAAATTCTTAAGATCCACATAGAAGATCTCAAACTTTATGACGGTATTATTGCTTGATAGATTTTTTTATTACAGTAATTAAATTTATCGAAGAAATATTTGCAGAGAAAAAAGTTAAAAACGGCGACTCTTCAGCTGGTTCTGGATAACCTCACCTCTCCCATCTTCATATACTCAGACATACTCTAGTATACGCTGCCTCCTCTACAACCCAATACAGCTAAGCCAATGACACTGGAGTTCACCTCCGACACTCTCTTCTCTTTCTGATCTTGGCCGTGACGCCTTTTTGTCAGCATAAATTGTTAATGTTTTGACTCGCACACCCACATAGACACAGATGTGGCCAGAAATGGGTTATTCGAGCAGAGTATCAAGAAGTTTAATTTCTATTTTGTCAAATGAGTCCTTCCTTTACCCTTTCGGATTTAGCTATGAAGTGTGTGGAGGAAAGAGATGAAGCAAACCATATGTGGAGCGCACTGTTACGGGCAGACTGTGGTACTATTCATAGGGCACTTTGGTTCTATTATGTTGGCACTTATGGTAATTTTGAGAAAGGGTGGTATGAATAGCATTTTTATTGGGGTACCGTGGTACTACTAAGAGAGTATTGTAGTCATACTAATAAGGCACTGGTTCTGATAAGTATATTATGTGGGCACTATTATGCAGGCACTCTAGATATCTTTGTGAAAGGGTGGTCATTAGCACTTTAATGCGACGACTGTAGTGCGATTAGTAGGGCACTTTGTTCTATTATGTAGGCACTATCATGTAAGTGCCACTATGTGGGCACTACATGACTAGCTTTATTATAGGAGTACTGTGGTGCTATTAGTAGGGCACTTTGGGTCCATTATGTAGGCACTATAAAGCAGGTACTATTATGTGGGCACCATTATGAAGGCACTGTAGATAATTTTGTTAATTGGTGGTGATTGCCATTATAATAGGAGAACTGTAGTACTATAAGTAGGGCACTTGGTTCTTTTATATAAGTACTCTTATGTGGGTCCTGTAGATAATTTTGGGAAGAGATGGTATGAGTAGCAATATTATGGGAACACTGTGGTACTATTAGTAGAGCACTTTGGTTCTATTATGTGGACACTAT
Source organism: Phyllomedusa bahiana (assembly GCA_025379985.1). Lineage (NCBI taxonomy): Eukaryota > Metazoa > Chordata > Amphibia > Anura > Hylidae > Phyllomedusa > Phyllomedusa bahiana. The sequence continues at coordinate 57,119 of JAODAL010018705.1, read as the reverse complement.
TATGAAGACACTGATGTATGTGTACTATGATGTGAGCACTGTAGATATTTTTGTGAAAGGGTGCTATGACTAGCATTATTCTGGAAGAACTGTGAAACTATTAGTAGGGCACTTTGGTTCTATTATGTGGGCACTTCTATCTAGGCACTATTATATGGGCACTGTAGATAGTTTTTTTTAAAGGGTAGTCACTAGCATTATTTTGGGAGTACAGTGGCTCAATGTTTTACCTAAGGTTCCTCCTTCCACTCACACAAAATTCTTCACCTCCTTTGCAATACAAACCTCAAAAAACTGCCGGGGTGTGGTCAACCTGCTTTTTTTAGAGAAAATATTAGCTTTATATAAGCCATACACTAAACCCATTTAGTCTTCAAATTTTTTGTTTGTGCTTCAGTGTGTATGGTAGCTTCCCCCAACATCTATCAAGATTCAGTTGGACACTCCATTTTGTTAGTGATAGACATGTATCTCTTCTTACTTCCTCACAGAAGGTTCTACACGCCACAGACTCTCCTCAGTTGACCGGACGTCTATTATTCCTGTTGGGATCTTTAATATACTTTTTCGCTGTTTTTGCCATTTCCTGTCATTCCAGCAAAGCAACAGTTAACTCTATCTGGCTTTAATCTGATTTTTTGCAGCTGTGTTTGATATCTTATCAGGATCTGCTGTACAAACCCAGCAAGTGCTCTCATTCATTGCCTGAGTGTCAGCACAGCACAGCTCACAGATGTAGCAAAAGTTAGCTTGACCGTGATATCACAGCTTTCTTTGTTATCATCTGTTCTTCGATGACAACAAAAGTCATTGAAAAATAATGAAACAGTTGAGATAACGTTCTGTGCTCCGAAATCGCGGTACATTCTCTTTCAAGTTTAGCTTTGCTACATCTCGGCCTTAAGCCACCCTGTTTCTAGTTTACTCCTAGCCTATCTCAAATTGTCCTTTGGTTTTGACCCAGCCTGCTCCTGGATTCTGACTTTGTCTAGTCCTTATAGATTTCATGTATGATGGTTGTTGTTTTATACTCCTGGATCTATGTTTCTCAGTCTGGAATCTTCACCTATTAATTCTGCATTTACACTTACTTGTGATTTCACCTGCCTCTTCATCTGCCTGTTTTGTGTTTCCTTTTCCTCCAATGGCCCTGTGAATATGTTCCAGTCCTGTGCCAGTGGTCAGTTTCCTCTGGTGACCACATTCTGGTCCCACTCCACTGACTACTATCCAGGTCTGCTTCAGTGACCAAATTCCAGTTTCGCTCTGATGACTACATTTCTTTAACCACATTCCAGTTCCTCTCCAGTGACCATGTTCCAGTTCCTCTCCAATAACCACATTCCCATCTTGCTCCAATAAATATGGTCCTACTCTGGTGACCACGTTCCAGTCCTGCTCTGGTGACCATGTTCCAATCCTGTCCCACTGAGTACATTACAGTCCTGCTCAAGTGACCACATTCCAGTTCAGCTCTATTGACCGTGTTCCAGTCCTGCTCCAGTGACCACATTACAGTCCTGCTTTGTTGACCATGATCCATTCCTGATCCAATGACCACATTCCAGTCCTGCTCTGGTGATAACATTCCAGTTCTGATTTTGTAACCACATTCCCGTCCTTCTCCAGTGATCACATTCCATTCCTGCTCTGGTGAACACATTCCAGTCCTGCTTTGGTGATCATGTCCTAGTCCACTCTGGTAACCACATTCCAGTCCTGCTCTGGTGATAATATTCCAATCTGCTTCCTTAACCACATTCCAGTCCGGCTCCAGTGATCAAATTCCAATACTGTTCTGTTGACCATGTTCTAGTACTGCTCCAGTGACCACATCCCAGTTCAGTTTTGCTGACTATGTCCTAGTCCCACTCTGGTAACCATATTCCAGCTGGCTCTGATCCCCACCTCACCCTCCCACGATGAGTTCCAGGGTGCCAATTGGTTACTGTGGCAGCTGGAAGTCTAATGAAGACTTCCATAGCTGCCATGTAAGCTCTTGGCCTGTCCAGCTCCACATTTCTCAACCTGATGTTAATACCACCATCCTGGCTGCCGTTGACTGCTAAACGCTGGACTTTAGAGAAGCACAATCTGAAGTCCCTCTTCTTCAGACTCTGCTCCTCGGTCAAAAATTTCTAAGGATTCTTGTCAATGTTTACAAGCAAAGTCCATGTTTATCATTGAACAAGGTTCTAATTTCTTTTTCTACAACCTTGGTTCCTCAGGAGCCTTGCTTCTGGTTTCCAAGTCTTCTATCAAATCAATATGGCTCCATGTCTAATAAAAGAGATCATTTTTGAATCCAGCTAGAGAAATATTAGATATCATGCTAGCTGGAAGACAACCCTGTAGTTACTTCTTGGATCTGCATCGTCTCTGCATTACTTGAGTAGCGCATCATAAGTTGCATTGACTTTTTCTGTTTTCTCAGCCGTTGACCTCTTGAACTGTGGTATTTTTAGCCGCTTTCTTACTCAATCTGCTTGGCCTTGGTGCACTTGTTGGGAATAGGGTGAAAACAAGCTTTCAAAATGGAATTCCAAAGGTGGTTTGCAACCAATAGTTAGGGCTTCAAAACACAGTAAGAAATTACAGAGCAAATTCGGTGGCCAACATTCTTCAGCAGTTTGCTAATCCAAGTCAGCATTAATCCAACTGGAATCAGAGAATTGAACAGTGGAAATGAAATGTAACAATGCCATGAATATCGTTTTTTTTTTCTTTAAACAAAACCACAAACTTATGAGATAATTGATGGCTTTGCCGAACATGAAGTCTACACACTGAAGAAACCATGAAAGGCTTATAAGCCTACTGTACGTTGACAGATTAAAGAAATAACTGATGTTAGACAGATTTGTAAAATTCAGCAGAATGAGAAAACTCGCATTTTCTCAACATTGGTACGCCACGTTAAACCTTTAATTAGCAGGGTTGTCCATTGGGAAAATTGTAATTTTCTATGGGCTTTCTAAGTTTCCACTTCAGCTTAAAGGGGTTTTGCCAAGAAGTGAGTTCCTCACCTAACAGGCTGATACTCCCCTCTTGAGACTTGAAAAAGGGGCGTTGTGTTTCTGTGTTTAAAAAAACAAGTACCTCCTCTGTGATGTCATCACTCCACCACCCATGCACGTTCCTGATACTCAGTCTCTGTAGTTGAGCAAACATTGTTTTGCTAATCCACAGAGGAGAACTGTATTGTACACAAGCTGTATGCGTTTTATTTCTCCCTCTTATTTGCTCAGGAGAGAAGATAAGCTCAGCAGGCAGCCTTCTTTCATTCCTTCAGGAATGGCTGCAGAGGGAGAGGGAGGGGGCGGAGCAGAGAGCCAGAGGGTGTCTACATGTTTACTCAGATAATTACATTACAACCAGTGGATTCGCTATACAAAAAACACAGGCTCTTTCTCCCCAGTCCCTTCAAAGCTGCTTCATGTTCCCTGCCATCAGATAAGAAGTGCAAACAACGCAAGCGCAGCCAGATCAGCTGCTGTTCGAGTCTAATGTAAACTGTCAGGAAACCAAGGGCATGTAAGGAAGGCTGTAGATCTCAGAGGCTTCACTTTTTTGATGACATATATTTAGAAAAGTGATTAAATACCCATTTTGGCGGATCCCATGTCAACATCGTGGCAAAACCCCTTTAATGACAGGAAACTCAGTAGTTTTTGTGTCTGCACATACAGTAAACAGCTCTGTGTCCAGCCCTAGAGATCAGGAGACCAAATGAATTTTGTTTTTTAAGTTACACCTCTCTTTGGCCCTGCCTCCTGAAGCTTTCAAGATATGTGAGTAAACAGCTGTCCTACACTGAGACTGAAGTTAAGAAGAAGGAAAATAAAGCAAAACAAAGGATATAACTAATGTTCTAATTGAGACAGATTTGTAAAATTTAGCAGAAACTTCCAATATCGCAAAGTTGGTACATCACATTACACCTCTATTTAACAGTAAAAAAAATGGCTTCTAAATAATTTCACTCTTGTAGTTTTCTGTGGGGTTCAGAAATTTCTACTTCAGCTGTTTGATGACAGGAAGCTCAGTAGTTCTGTGTCTCCATCAATAGGAGAACAGCTCTGTGTCCACTCCTGGAAGTCAGGTGGCCAAATTTTTTTTTTGTTTGTTTTCTTTTTTAGAGCTGACTTTGAAGTTACACCCCTTTGTTTCTGCCTCCTGACACTTTCAAGATAAGTAAGTATATAAGAGACCTAAACTTAGACTGAACTTTGGAGGAAAGAAGACAAAGCACAGCAAAGGATCATGGGACTTATAGTTTTACAGGGTGAAAAGAAACCACTTTTAATACAAAAATGCTGCTGCCAAAATGCATAGAAGGGAGGCAACATAAAGCACAGAAAAAAGCACAATTAGAACAGAAAACATCACAGGGATATGAACAAAGACATCAAGTATCAGTGTTCTCTAATGAATTCTACTCAGTATTTAATGAGTGCAGGGTCATAGCTAAAGGGGTGCAGAGGTAGCAGTTGCTACAGGCCCAAGAGCCTGAGGGGAGGGAAGGGGGGAGCAAAGGACCCTCAGGGACATACGACTACATCAGTAGTACCAGTGACACATGGTAGGCAGGGGCCTTTTAATGGATTTTGGATTGGGGCCCCAGAGCTTTAGGTTACGCCCCTGAATGAGTGTCACATAGAGATTAAAGAATGTAACAAACTCTCTATTAGACCTGGTGATCACATAATTGGTGGGTGACAGCTGGCGATCACATAATTTGTGGGTGACCCTTGTCATGGCTAAACTGGAACAGGAGCAGGGGAGGTGGTCAAAAATGATGGTTTGTCTACAAACATGTGGAAGGACAGTAAACAAGTTTCTCTATGATCTTTTTACACCTCAGCCTATCACCAGGAAAAGGATATCCTCTATATCAAGAGGAAAGAAGGTTTTACTATCAACACAGATGAGAATTCTTTACTGTAAGAGCAGTAAGACTATGGAGCTCGTTGCCACAATAGATTGTGATGGTGGAGTCATTAAAGTGGTCGTCGTGTGACCATTTCTCCATTCTAATCCAAGACTCTTTGGAGGATGGTCCTCCAAAAATGCACCGTACAATACAACCTAAAGCCCCGTTCTCCTGAGACTGTACATATCATTTATCAAAATGACCAAAGCAAAATAGTGACCCTATTCTAAAGATTTGTTTCAATGCAAATTTAAACAATGCAGCCTGGAACTCCAAGTCAACAGGGTTTTGGTAAAATTACTTGTTTACTGCAATGCACTCCTAATGTGGCCATACCAAGAAGTGTGACATTGTCACAATTTCACAGCAACTATTATCACCCTCAAACACACGTTTAAAAACTACTTTGCTCTAAGGGTGGACACAGAATGCTGAGGACCTCCTTTGAAGAACAGTACATGGACCCCTTGGTCTTCAAGATCTCACCACACTTTGAAGTTAGATGTGACAAAATTTCTCCACAGTGCTTTGTTGCTGCAGAGATCTCTTGCCAGAAACAGAGCACAAGTTGTCCCTCTGCTGGAGTCCCCAACAATCAGCTGGATGGATGGATCTTCATCTCCTCTGTTCGTACTTGAAATTGGGATGTTTTCATTTCTTCTACTGCATCTGATTGGAAGGGGGGGATCATTAACTTGAAGACCACCATATATGTGAATGGTGTTAATGATGCGGATATCCATAATAATATGACCCAGTATCTTTGCCACCTGAACTTATCTTTTCACTTGTATCTAATCTCAAGTATTTGGGCCCCTAATGAAAATCATGTTAACTATAAAATGGGAAACTCATGGGGAATACATGGGACTTACTATGGAATTTTAGGGAGCACCAAGGACTTTATAGTGATATCCATCAAGAAGTGGGGCCACCCATTCTGTGGAGATCATTCTGCTTTGTGACAGGATAAGAATTTGATTTATTTAGGGATTTTTGTCCTTCTTTTTATTATCCTCCCCTTTCTCACTGTGAAGAAAACAAACAGAGACAATCGACAATCAAAGATGGAATGGATTGGGGAATTGATATCTGTACTGTAAGTTATTTACATTTTTTCATACAAAGTACACATCAAACATGCTACTCCTGTTTATCCATTATCTCACCATGTTGTTTTACAGAGCCACAGCCAGCTTCAGAATCACACTTCCTGTTCACACTGTGGGTGGTTCTAAAGCTTCAGGCTCCCACTTCCTGTCCAGGCTGTGGCAGATCTACACCTCTCGGCTCCCACCTCCTGTTTAGGCTGTGAGTGGTTGTACAACTTCCACTCTCTTTTCAAGCTTTGGGAGGTTCTACAGTTTCAGCCTTTTACTTCCTATTAAGGCTGTTGGTGATTGTACAACTTCAAGCTCACACATCCTGTTCAGGCTGTGGGTGACTACAGTATAAAGCTCCCATTTCTTGGTTAGGCTATGGGTGGGTCTACAGCAGTGATTGTCATATCTGCTCTGTTTTTTCTAGCTGATCCTGTTAGAAGGACATTAGTGCCAGAGGTTTGTAGACTGACATGGACAAGGCTACAGAGGTCTAATGGGTTTAAGCTTGTCATTAAGTCATGTAAATAAGCTCAGGTCTTTCAGATGAGGATTACAGGAGGTAGTAATGTCACCATCCCAACCACTGCAAGAGCGATGAGAGCAGAGAGAGATGACCAGGACACAATCAGGAGATAAGAATTTCTCCTAATTCTGAAAAGAGCAGAATCAGAACAGCAATGTACGTGGTAATCACCTATATTCATATGCCTATATATATGCAAAGCCTACCTTTTTAAAGCCACTCACTGAAATGGGAAAACCTCTTTCATAATGCACCTTCTTTCCTCTTTAATTTTTGATAAAGTATCTGAGATCATTTGGGGATTTATTTTTAGAGAGTGTTAATAAAAGTAGATTTTTTTACAAGGCTTTTTACTGCCAGTAGTTGTGTTCCCTGGTAATATTTTATATAATTCTTTCTGTGAGAGTATCTATGTGGATGACCTCCTCATACAGTTTATTTATCCATGCCATTCATGGGTAGTCTCAGGCTTTGTGATTCCAAAGGGCTCAGGGTTTCATAAAATACTTGAATATTGCATCCATTCAAACGTTGGGGACCTACATAAGCTGAATGTGCAAGCTTTTTAGACAGGAATTAAGTTTTATTCATTGCCACTTTTGTGGTTTGGAAGATTATATCCACTATAATTGTATGTGCTTTCTTCTATTTTACAGTGTCTCCAAAAAATTAAGTACACCCTCACATTTCTGTAAATATTGTCTTCGATCTTTTCATGAAACAACACTGAGGATCTGACCCTGTAATACAATGTAGAGTGGTCAGTGCACGGCTTGTATCACAGTGGTACATTTGGGTGCCCTCAAAATATCTCACACAGACCATCAATGTCTAAACCGCTGGCAACAAAAAAAATCAGTGTGATAGAATCTTGGGGCTTATCAGTGGAGTTGATTTTTGGAATCCACCAGTGATGTTGATCTTGGGGCCCACTAGTGGAATTGATTCTTGGGATCCACCTTTGTGCTTGATTTTTGTGGTCTACCAGTGGAGATGATTCTTGGGGCCCACTAGTGGAGTTGATTCTTGGTTCCTACCAGTGGAGATGATTCTGGTGCCCACCAGTGGAGGTGATCCTTGGGCCCCACCAGTGGAGGTGATCCTTGGGGCTCACCAGTGGAGTTTGATTCTTGGTTGCCCCCATGGAGATGATTCCTTGGGTCCAACTCCAGTGGAGTTGAATTCTTGGGGCCCACCAGTGGAGTTTATTCTTGGGGGCCCACCAGTGGAGTGATTCTTGGTGCCAACCAGTGGAGTTGATTCTTGGAGCCCACCGGTGGAGATGATACCTGAGACCCACCTTCCAGCTACTGTAAATGACTACACATACTGCACATGATTCTTGTACCCTGCCTCCTTTCTTTTCCTTTATCATTGCGAAGCAGCCCCAGAGACCCACCATGCCCAGGGGTCTACCATGCTCACAGGCACATCAGTGGTTTCCCTTGTGGACCAGTCGGAGCCTATCCATGTGTGTTGAAATGGCAGTAAGAAAGAATAATTTTAGAGATCAATAACATTTTTTACTCTTAGACTCGATGGATGACAGACATGGCCCTTTTGTCCACACCACCAGTTAATAGTTCATTCTGGAAGAAGTGTCTGCTGTGTTACTTTTCTTGTTATTTTATTGTGTTTAGTCATTCTGAGGCATTGGAAGACTTTAGTGGCCTGCATTGTCTGGAATGATTGGACTAACTCAAGGATCAAAGGGGTATAGAGGAACTTTGACTAGCTCAAGACCTGACTAATGATTAACCCTTACCGACATTTGCTACACATACGGCAATGTCGGGTAGGGGTTTCCCGCAAATTGCCGTAGGAGTACGTCTAGGCATCTTGCGCGCTCACAAGCGGAGCGCGCAATATCGCAGGCATGGAAAAACCAGCGGTATATTACAGCTGGGATCATGCGCATCCCCCACGGCCGGAGTGAGCTCCTGCTGCCGTTGATCACGGCGCAGTAAAACGTCACCGAGCGCCGCTACTGATGTCCCTACAGCAGCCCTGATGCTGAATGACAGCATCCTGGTTGACTGGTTGAATGGATCAACGATGCCCACAATGCATAGTGGGCATCGTTGACTGACAGATGCCATTGGAGAACCATCATACAGCTATAAGCTTAGCTGATACTCCTATTGCAAGAACGATCCTGACATCTTTCATGCACTTATCCTCCCTGGGAAAAGTGTAAAAAAGTGTGAAAAGGTAAAAATGAAGTGTAAAAAAGTAAAACACAAACACAAAAAATAAAATAAACACTACACTCGCCCTTTTTCCCCCCTTTATACAAAACCCAGTCCGCCCCAAAAAAGAATCAAAAATTAAATAAAGTACCCATATTTGGTAATCGCCGCGTGCTTAAACGACTCACCCTATAAAACCGTGTCATGTTAATTAACCCGACTGTGAACGGCGTAAAAAAAACCACTAAAAAACAGTCACAGAATTGCGATTTTTTTGTTCATCCAGCAAGCACATAAAATTGAGTAAAAAGTCATCAAAACTCATATCAACATCCAGGTGATGCCAATTAAAAATGTCAGTTCATCCCGCAAAAAAAAAGTCCTTACACAGCTCTGTATACGGGAAAAATTAAAAAAGTTTCTGACTTTTAGAAGATATGGAATCATAAATAATGTTATAAACACAATACAAACACTTTTTTTTTTTCAAAAAAAAAATAGTGCTTTCAAAATAAAATCTACATAAATAGTGGTATCACCATAATTCGTCTCAACCCACAGTGTAAAACTAACTGTGTCACGATACTGCCCGGTGAACGCTATAAAAATAAAAATAAAAAAACACAGCTAGGATTGCATATTTTCTCACCCTTCCTTCAAAAAAACGGAATTAAAGCGATCATAAAGTCTTGTGTCCCCCCAAAAATGTTACCAATGAAACGTAAACTCATCTGCAAAAAAAAGTCCCTATACCGCACATAAACAGAAAAATAAAAAAGTAATGCTCTCAACTGCGTGATGCAAAACGTGTTTTTTCCCTTTTCAAATAAAGTGTTTTTTATTGTGTAAAAGCAGTAAAACATTAAAAAATATACAAATTGGTATCGCAATAATCGAATCAACTGCTGAGCAAAAACATCTGTCAATAATACTCACAATGACCGCTGTAAAAAAATAAAAAATAAAAAACACTTCCCCAGGATTTCAGTTTTTGTATACAAAATGATGCCTCACAAAAAACCTTAATAAAAAGTGATCAAAGCATCACAGAGCCCCCCATAATGGACCCAATAAAAACATTATCTCATCCTCGTAAAAAACAAAGCCCAAAAGCAGCTCATATTTCAAAAAATTAAGAAAGCTATGCTGTCAGAATAGGACAACATAAAGAAAGCAACTATTATAAAAATACTCGCTTCTATTGTGTAAAATTAATGAAACATAAAAAACGATATAAAATTTATATCATTGAAAATTGTATCGACCCCCATAGAAAAGGTTATCTCGTCATTTATCCCGTATGGCGAATACTGTAAACATGAGGCCCAAAAAACAATGGCGGAACTGCGTTTCCCGCCCTCCATTTCCTGGCCCAATCAAAAAAAAACTACGGAACAACAGTACGCCCAAAAATGCAAATAAAGTTCATAAGATGGAGATCCCTGTAAGGGGTGTTGAAATCCAAAAGATGGGGCAACTTTTCTGGAAGGTTTCACCTGTTCTAGTACTTTGGGGGCATTTGCAGATGCGACATGGCCCCACCAATATCGTGCGCCAAAAGCCAAATAGATCTCCCCTCCTTGCCCCCCTGCCATGTGCCAAACAGCAGTTTACACACACATGTAGGGTATTGCCAAACTTGAAGAAATTGCGTAACCAATTTTGGGCTTTTTTCCAAGAAACCTTGTAAAAATTAAACATTTTCAGCTAAAATTGCAGATTATTGGAAAAAATATATATTTTTCTTTATTTTCAGAGCCGAGGCTAAAAAAAATTGTGAAACGCCTGTGGGGTCGATATACTCCACTACACTTCTGTATATATTTCGTTAGGGGTGTAGTTTTCCATATGGGGTCTTTTTAGGGGTATTTATTAAGTTTTGAAACCTTAGGGGTGTCCTCAAACTGAAATGCCCCCTAAAAAAAATTTAATAAAAAATGAGGCCCCAACAGAGTCCAGTAGGTGCTCCTTCCTATTCCTGGGGCTTGTGGTGAGCCAAATAATGCACTAGGGCCACATATGGTTATCTCTAAAAACGGCAGAATCTGGGGGAATCAATATAATTTGCATTTCCCTGATCACATTTACCGAATTCTTGTCAAATAATGTTATAAAAAATTGAAAATCTGCAAAAAAAGTGAAATTTTGACATTTCACTTCCATTTTTGCTTTAATTCTGTGAAAAGCACCTAATGGAGGTAATAATGGGGGTATCTAACATACATTCAATCAAAGTCAGACATTAGAACTGGACCTGGTCCCTAAAAAAAATATATATAATTCAAATTTTCTTGAAAATGTGAAAATTAAGCAACTAAATATCTAAGCCCCCTAATGACTTAAAAAAAAAAAAAAAAAACCATTTAAAAAATGATGCCAACTAACAGCAGACATATGGTAAGTTTCTAGTTATAAACTATTTTGAAGTGGAATAACCTATCTGGTCCTTAACATGCAGAAATATTGAAGTTTGAAATTGGTAAATTTTTCACATTTATTCACGAAAAAATATTGAAATTTCTTCACAAAGTAAAACAATAATGTTTTTGGACTCAAAATGTCGTTACTATCTTAAGGCACAATGTGTCACGAGAAAACATGGATAAAAAAGTGTCAAAAAGTTTATCTCACATAAAGTGACACTTGACAGATTCAAAAAATGGGGCTCTGATCAGAGAGGCCAAAACTTGCTGAGGCGTAAGGGTAAAAAACTATTATTCAAATCTCTAGAGGATGGTTAGATCCATAAATCAAAAAATAATTGACAAAAGTTTAGACCCACAGGTCCAGTGGTTCAATGTGTCTGCCGAAAACTCCTTCTGTCCCAATTATGTAACTCTTAAAAATATACACGGTAACAGCGAAAACTTTAGAAAATATCCATGATTTAATTCATATTACTTTTTCATATCATAGTTCAAGTATATGCATCATTTTTGTCACAATGCTTCATATGTCAGATATCACATTTCTATATCCTTATCACGCATGATGCTTGATATCATCGCATCTGACGTATGTGCTGCAAGAAGCTATGGTGGATTCATAATGCAACAAAAAAACTGAAACAGTTACCTTGAACCAAAGGTTTTTATATACTGATATAAGATAAGGAAGTGGGACGTCTGACATATGAAGCATTGTAACAAAAATGCTGCATATACTTGAAATAAGATGATAAAAAAGTAGTATTAACAACCAGGGCTATTTTCTAAAAGAAAACATTCTTTGCTGACGGCGTGTAAATTTTTGATGATGGGATCACTCATGACTCCCGTTAGATTCCCACCACGCTTTCCTCTCTCCTTCCCTTCCTCACCCATTCTTCTTGTTTCTTTGTTTAGGACATCACATCTGATATTATACAAATAAAAGTGTCAAGAATGACCATGGCTACTTATCTATCTTCTTCTGCCATCCTGTGGTCACTCCATTAGCTGATCTTGCCCCTCCATGTCTGCTCTGGGTGTTGCCTAGTGTGGATGCACACTGGTCCTCCTTACTTTAAAGGGCGAGTACACGCTGCTAATCTGCTCCCCCTCCAAGAATATCTACTGTCTCCTCTAACCTCTGGCTTTGACCTTGCAAGTGCTCCACCTGTCTTGACCTTCTTGCTGCCTGACTATGCCTCTTGTCTGCTCGCTTGGACATCAGCTTTTTACATTGGTTACCCCATTAGGGATGGTAATCTGAGAGTCCCTTGCAATGAAGACTAGATCCCTTTACAGGGGTTAAAGGGTGAAATCCAGAAGGCTCCATAGACTCAACTCTCCGGCAGTTGTACGCAATCTGGAATATCCACTGTCTGCCATAGGTGAACCATGGCAAAAAGTTACTGATGTTTACACTGTACACTTTCCTTTGTCTGGAAATTGTCCCGCGTTGTAATTTTTACTCAGTATTCATGGCCTATTTATGCTCAATTTTCCATAAACCCTTAACACATCTGCATTTTGGACCTTGAATGAGTACAGCATATCATAGTGCAGAAAATACCATTATTTTCCTCCCACTATTCCTGTAATTAATGATGGGACTTAGTTCTCTCGGCCCTTTATTCCCCTTGTGGTTTTAAAATCCAAATTAAACATGAACATAAATCAGTAAAACATCCAAATGATTTCTAATAATGTAAATTAACCTGCAGTTTGTCATCCTGATTTCGTATCGGAAGCCTTGAACAAATAGAATAGGAACACGATCTAGGAACAGGATTTGAAAAAAAAATCTACCACAAATATAGGAATAAAGCAGGATTACAGTTAAGAAAATAGGAAAGGCTTTGAGGGAGACCAGAGCTAAAAGAGTCCCTCCTGATTCTCACTCAAAAAGGGTATTTACTAGGGCCGGTCCATGAGGAATTTACCACCTCTCTGACCCCGAGAAACTATGCTATGATTTGTAGCTCGCACCTGAGTCATGCATTTATTTTATGAATTGGCCCATAAATCATAGAACCTCTTTGCTAAAGAAAAAAAAACAGTATCTTCTAAAAACAAACAGGAATTGGATTGCTAGCCTTAGAGGGTGGCACTTTCCTCGCTCTTTTCCACCAGGGATGGGAATGTAAGAAGCAGCTTGGACACGGCATGCTGTGTGTTTGAGCGAGCTTTGACGCCTATGGTTTGAAACATAAACACTTTGAGGAAATTTATCTTAGACTGAATAATAAGCATAACCTTTCCATTAAACAAACACCAATCCTGGTCAGAATTAGCAGCAAGGATCTCTCCAGGCAGATATCCCACTGTTCCACTGCTTAATGTGTACAAAGTTCACAGCGAACCCACTCCCGGCTACGCCACATATCGAAGACGTGGACTTGCCTTTTTAGTCTCTGTACTATGTACAGGTTGGAGGTTTCTATGCTCATGCTCGGCAAATGTTACCATTCACGTTCATGTGATGTGAAAGGCAGGCTCAGACTGTGGAGCTGGGGAAATTACCGGTGGGCTCTTGAAAACGGTAGAGTCCTGGGCAGGAAAGAAATGGGGAGGTATTTTCAGGTAAAAAGGCAAAGAAAGAAAGGCAGAATGCAAGAGGCACAGTAGTTGTAGGTTGGCCCCCCAAAATCAACTCCACTTATGGGCCCCAAGAATTAACTTCATTGGTGGGCCCCAAGAATCAACTTTATTGGTAGGCCCCAAGAATTAATTATGCTGGTAGACCACAAGAAATAATTCCATTCATAGGCCCCAAAAATCAACTCTAGAGGTAAGCCCCAAGAATCAATTTCACTGGAAGGCTCCAAGAATAATTTTCACTGGAGAGCCCCAATAATCAATTTTACTGGAGAACCCCAAGAATGAATTCCCCTCTTGGGCCTTCAAGAATCAATTCCACAGTTGGATCCCAATAATTAATTCCAAAGGTGGGCCTCAGAAGTCAATTCCATAGAGAGGCCTACAGAATCAATTTCACTTGAAGACCACTAAGAATCAATTCCACTGGTTGACCCAAAGAATTAATTCCTCTGGTGGGCTCCAGGCAACTCAGTCCAACACTGATGGAAAGAAAAAAAATAACCCTTTTTTTCCCCCAAAAGGGTGGTATTAAATCAATTAAACAAATTCTCTCTTTCAGTGACCATCGTTATGCTTCTTGACATTATAAAGGAGATTTATCAAAATTGGTGAAAAGAACCTGGACTGGTTTCGTTGATTATATGCTCCACTTTTTAGGTATTGCATTAATTTTGATAAATTTCCTAATATGAGTATTGCAAACAGGTAACAACTGGATGGTCCTACCTGGTGAAAGAACATTTTTTTTTTTTTTCCATCTGTCACTATAGTGATAAGTTCTTTAATGGTTGTCACTGAAACAGAAAGTGACTTATGTACTGAGAAAATTTTGAAGGGACATTACAATAATTTCCAGATAAGTTGTATTATTGGCTTACATTCTCCTATAGATAAGACACAGCCACATGTACTCATTCATTGCATGCCTGGATAAATAATAATGGGGCCACAGTGCTTGCTGGAGAACCAGGGGGAGGTTTTTCATGTCCCTCCAGATCATTCAATTCAATTAGGACCTTTCTAAAAATAAGCTAGCATTGAATACTCTGTCATGTTCAAAATTCACGTTTTGGTTTAACTCCAATCTACTAGACAGATTTGGTATTTCTTTAAGTTCTAACTTTTTCCCCATGGTTTTTATACCTACTGTCACAGTAACATTATTTTATGATAGTTTAGGCCATACTACAACTTTTCAACCTAATATACACATATGTACAAAATTATTATTTCCCTTCCCTTAAAAAAAGACAAACCTACAATGGTCACTGAAATAACTTAAAACAGGAAAGTAATAATAAATGTAAATTCATTGAAAATTAACCAATGAAAATCAGACATTGCTTTTGAATTGTGGTTTACCCAAATTTTATTAAAAAAACATAGTAAATGGAACTGGCTTGGGCAAGCATGGTGGTACCCTTAACTTAATATTTTTGTTGCACAACCTTTTGAGGCAATCCCTGCAGACAAGGGATTTCTGTAACTCTCAATGTGAACGCTGCACTATTTATAGGCATTTGGCCCACTCCTTATGCTCCAGTTGTCCACAGGTATTTGGCCCACTCCTTGTGCACCAGCTGTTTCAGGTGTAAAGGTGCCTTCTCCAGACTGCAAGCCTCAGCTTCCTCCACAGATGTTCCAATGAACATTTAAAAGGCTCATAGTAAGCCACTTCAGAATAGTACAATCTTAGCTCTTGGGGCGATCGTGAATGTTTTAAGCTATGCGCTTTTTAGTCTCCTATTGGAGGACACTGACCCAACTGAGAACCACAAGATTTCCTGACACTGGGCATCAAGCATTTCCACTCCCAGAATGTCTTGATAGCTTTCATTGTTACCATGGCGACCCAAACACATACCTTGTTCCAGAGGCAGCAACACAGTCCCAAGCCATAAGTGAGACTCCTCCATGTTTCACAGTAGGTACAATGTTCTTTTCTTTGTATGCTGTTTTTGCAGTTTTGAACATAAAGTTTATGTGATGTGCCAAAAAGCTCCAGTTTTGTCTCATCTGTGCAAAGGAAATTCTCCCATACAGTTTATGGATTGTCAATATGCAGTTTAGCAAAGTCCAGTCTTGATTTTTTATGATTTACTTTCAACAGTGGTTTTCTTTTTTGGTTATCTTTCAGTAACTCCACTATGGCAGTGACAGTGACAGATGGTGCGACCTGACATTGAGCTTGACCTTGAAATTCAATCTCTTTGGAAGTTATTCTGGGCTCTTTGGTTAACCTTAAGAATTAAAAACAAACTAATGGCCTATATAGCCATTTGTGTCACTACTCTCCTGGTCACCTTCCGGAGCCACTTCTAGGCTGTTGAGAGATTTCCATGAAAACTGCCTGAAGATTCTGTATCAACTGGATAGGAGGATCAAATAGGATGGGAATATCCTGTTCCAGTGTCCTTGCTGAGGTATGGATGACCAGTTTTAAATTTATGATCTTGCAAAATCAACTCTGCAAAATGGAGTACTACATTAGAGTGCCTTACTCCCACCTTTCAAGTCAAATTCTCTGTTACCAACTGAGCCAAGGCCTGAGAACCTGGGATGGCCAGAGGAAACAATTCAAAGCCACCATTTAAAACTTACTTAAAAAAAGAAAATTAACATTGCTAACTGGGCAGGACTGACCACAGATCATCCCCTATGGTACGGCATTACCCATCAAGGGGCTGTGAACTTAGAGATCTACCATCTCTCTTATAGGGTAGATCAAATTTTTTTCAGACATTCCCCTTCACTAAGATTAAAGAGATGTCCTCAGCATTGTTTCACTGACTCACCAGCAGTTTTGCATTTCCTTTGTCTCCTCAGGCTGTGTGTGATTCTACAGCAGTGATTACCATATATTAAATTGAGACTGTTACTCTGACAGTGAAGGATATTGTTATCGCTCAAACAATTACAGATAAAGCTATGCTTTTCAGTCCTCACAGCACATGTACCTTTTGTTTACTGCAGTTAAAGGGGTTGTCTCCCTACAAAGAATAGCTTTCAACATGTAGGGAACACTAAATGAAGATGTTTTCCAAATATATTGCTTTGTTCATCTTATTTGTTAAGGAGTTTACAAGTGATTATTAACACCTTCCTGCGGCTTTTCTGTTTCCCCAAGTGACCGGCCGTGTACTACTTCTCCCCCCCTGCTGTTGTGTTTCTGATAGCAGGGAGTGACGTCATTCACACAGGTCATCGCAGCACAGAAACTCAGACAGAGAGAGCTGTGTTGTTATCGTGATCATTCAAACAAAAAAGACTAATTAACCTACTGTTTACATTAGTTCAAATCATCTCCTGTCCAGGCTGAAGTAATTTATTTAATCTAGACTGATAAACAAGAAGTCTGAATACAAGGAGCTCATATGCTAATTACAGACAGCTTGACCAGAAAGTGACAGAGCAAAGCAGCATTATTTCATTCATGCATCCTATGAAACCTTGAGATGAGACAACCCCTTTAAGCCTAATTAGTTCATTCAGAGTTATGTCCCATCAGTCCATCAGTGGGTTGCTCCACTCCCTGCTCTTTGCTCTGTCAGCAAATCAGATAACAGATGTCCTTCTGGTATGCAGGTAATCATAGAAACCTGTGTGCAGTCAGAGAGGTGATAAAATGTCTCTTATCTCACGACTAAAGCAAAATCTATTGAACAATGTATTTAGAAAATGTCTTCATTTAACTGTCTCTTTATGTTGAAAGCTAATCGTTGTAGTAAGAAAACCCCTTCAATGTGTTTACAAAAGTAAATGGGGCAAAAATATTGTATTGGCATGCATTACCGGCCAAATCCATGCCTAAATACTGAACATTTTTTACAAGGAATGAACATAGTCTAAGGTCTTTGCTAATTAAAGACTTTAGCTGTAAATCCCAGGCTTATTACTTATAATCTGGGATGTAACTATAAAGTTTCAGTTCCACAGTCACGGATGCCCCTGCAACCCTTGTCCCAGGTCGCAGGCGCATCCATGCCCTGCTGCTGAGTGGCGGCGCGACCCGTATGTAGGGGGCGTGCTCGTTCCTCTACCTGTCCCGTAGGTCACTTACCTGGCTTTGCTCCTGCTGCAGTCTCTGTCCCTCGGCACAAAATCAGCCTGTCCCCGCTCCTAGGGCGCACAGCTTCGCAGTTTAAATTTAAAGTCCAGCCGCACCGAAAATTTCCACAAATTCCCATTTCAGGTCGAGCCCCTATTTAAAGCCTGCCCCTTCCTGATACCCCCGCCGGATCCTTAGTGCCTTATCGATTACTGATAAAGCGTTCCTTGAGTCCTATCCTGATTACTGTGTACCATACTGTTTGCCTCTGTCCCTGTCGACACAAACCTATGCCGCATGTCACTGACCTTACCTACGCCTGTACCCCGACTACAAGCCTGGCTTACGATTCTGTACACGCTAAACCTCGGCTGCCACCGCAAGCAAGTCGCGTCAGGGGTAAGCGACATAGTAACACCCGCCGCGCAAGTCCCATTCCCTGCTTTGGCTGCGGGAGCTCTGGTTAAAACCGGGACCGTTACTTAGATTCTGCTCCCTTGCGTGGCTAACACCATCGCTTGCGGTGGTCCAGTGATTCCACTACTACGGACCGTGACAGTAAGATCCAGCCATGGATCCCACCAAGGTACCTCTTCCGAGTGTCTCCGACCTCACCACCATCGTGGCTCAGCATCCCAAACTGCAGATTGCCAGCAAGCCACAGCAGCTCACAGCTGACACTATGATACAGCAGCCACTAGCTCTCCGCAAGCAGCAGGCCTGCCACGGCAGCCCCCGTGCAGCAGCTCCATTAATTGTCCTCTGGTCCCAAGCACTGGCTAATCCATGCCTACAAGTTGGAGGGGACTCTAAGCCCCAAGGGGATTTCAACACCCAGTGCTCCCCCCCTCCCCTAGCCGACACGTGGAACTGATTGTGCCGCGTCAGGTTTCCCGTCTGGAAGGTCTAAAGTGGCCTTTCGAGGTCATCTTCATTCTTCTGAAACGCCCTGGCCCGGGCGACTCCCTTTGGGACGGAGGTGACCCGTCATGGCTGATCTGTCGCACTTTTCTTCAGAAGTTCCCGAATGTGTTTGAGGAACCCGCCCACACATCCTCTCGGAAGCTTGCGTTGCTGAAATTTACAATACAAGAAGCCTCTCGTTCCATCCGCCTGAGCTGACCGTCATCTTCCCTGGCCACTGAAATTGATGTCCGTTTGCTCCTGTCTTCCAAAGGCCGACACAAAAGTCCACCCCGCCGTACGCGGAGGAGCCAATGAAGGTGGACTACTCTTATCTTTGCAGGAGCTGTCTCGGTGACGGGAGGAAAACCTGTGCCTCTATTGTGCCAGTCCCGAACACTTCCCCGCAGGGCTGTTCGCTCTGTTCCCAGCGTCCATGAAACGTACGCACCTAGGGCTACGTGGAAAGAGGCAATCCCTAGTGTGAAACAACCCCTCTCCTTCACCTGACTCTGCCGTACTAGACGGAGGTTGGACCTGGGAATGCGGTTGGTCAACTTGGCTTCCTCGAACTCTGGTTTCAGCTGGGAACTTGTGTATGCGGTCCTTGGTCTCCAAGCAATAAACTCCCGGTGGTCCGCCTGAGAAACCTCTATGTCATCTCCTCAGTCAGTGTGAGAGATCCTCAGTGATTCTGTCCATACCGACCTTTGTCCCTTCAGGTAAGGGAGAATTAATGTTCTATGTGTTACCTCCGCTCATCTCGTCTATTTTGTCTGAGTCCCCTGTAGCACACAACAATGCCCCGGCGCTCGATTGGAAGACGGGGCGAATTCTGGTGTTGGACATGGTTGTCATTTTGTTTTGCTGTCTGGTGGCACCCCTGCCTGGTGCTTCCCGCTTCCCATCTAGTAACGTCTAATCCTTGGCGGCCTCCCCGCTTCCTACCAAGAATTTTGCGACGTCTACTCAGAGAAGCAGATCGAAACTCTACATCCTCATCGTCCCTATGACTGCCCAATCGACTGGCACCCTGGTACCATCCTCGGAGCAGGGTCTATCCGGCTGTTTGTGCAAGACAAAGCTATGGCTGCTTACATCCCATGAAATCTTCAGAAGGGGTTCATTCATAAGTCTCCCACACACAGCCTGGGGCAGGGTTCTTTTCGTAACAAAAAATGATGGCACCCTATGCCCATGTATCGATTATCGCAAGTCTCATACAAGCTCATGTGAAGAACCGTACCCTTTGCCGTGATCACCTGACTTATTGATGCGGCTCCCTGAGCCAAGATCTTTCTACACTGATCTACGCGATGCCTTCAACCTCAATATGGATTATGAAGGAGGACAATATAAGACGGCCTTCAAACCCACGAGATTGGCACTTGAGTACCTGGTGATGCCTTTGGGGCTTCTGTAATGCCACCACATGTTTTCCATGATGTTGTGTCAACAACATTTTCAGAGTTCTCCTGTAATCTGCGTTGTTGTCTACCTAATGACAGTCACTTGATTTTTCGTCGCCTGTAAACCCTGAGTCCTCACCAGCCACGGCAATAAGTCCTCAGCGAATACCACTAACCATCCTTTTAGCCCAAATAGGAAAAATGTCTATCCCACAATGACAAGTCATTCTACCCTTTCTCGGCTATATTATCTCGGACAAGTATTTGCCAATGGATACCGCGTAAACTGTCTGCCATCCTGCAATGCCACGTACCGTGGGTCTCCGAGCCATACAGAGATTCTGGGCTTCGCCAACTACTAGAGCAGTTCGTGCCCTCACGTTCAACCTCGTTAGTAACCCCAATCGTGCACTCACCAAGAAAAAAGCTAACCCGAAGCTATTGGCCACCAGCGCTGAGGGAGAAGAATTGCCCCGTAAAGTCTAAATCTTCATTAGCCTTCCGCCCCAGTGCTTTCACGTCCTAATACGATAAAACCTTTCTTCATTGAGGTCCAACAGCCTCCTCTGTCCAGAGCAGAGGCCGTGCTTACCCAAAAAGGGCCGCAATTGGCAAGACCCCCACATGTGGCTTCTCATCTCCAGAACCATTTCCCGCGGCAGAGAGGAATTACTCCATTGGGTACCAAGAACTACAGGCCCCAACAAACTAGCCTTGGTATTAAGGCACTAACCCCTGAAGAGCCTCATCATCCGGACTATGTCTATATCGACCACAAAAATCTCCTTTATCTTCAAACGGAACCAACGCTAAATACCCAGCATGCATGCAGGTCGCTTTTCAATCTTCGGTTTAGACTTGTCTCATTATTTCCGCCCGGCTGAAAAGAATGTCAACGGCGGATGCACTCTTCCCTCGCCTGCCTCAAGGCACTTAATTCATCGTCTGAACACTGATCTCAGTGGCACTGATATATCTTCAGTAAATACCACCCGAGCAAGACATATGTAACGTCGCCTGCGTCGTTAAAAGGATCTGTAGTGGGGACATTGCTCTCCGAGATGGCAGTCACCATGGGTACAAAAGTCCTAGCTCCCTGTCTGCTCACTTCTTATTGTAGGCCTAAAGATTTACGGGAATTTCGTGGAATCTTGTACTAATTCTAGTGCCCAAACAAATCATCCGCTTTCAAGCCGGCGGTTGCTTCAAGCCACTACCAATCCCTAATTGCCCCTTGACTCACGCTGTACCGAATTTAACATGTGATTTTCTCCTTACCGTCCCGGTAATTCACGAGTTGTAATGTTAAGTTTTAATGAACGTTCACTAAAATGGCCCATTTTGGTCCTCGCAGGTCTTCCCTCTGCACTCGTCTCCGCCAAACACTGTTTCTTCCCAGCACAATTTTCCGTTACATGTACTTCCCTCATATACATCTCTGACCGTGGAGCCAATTCGTTGTCCAAGTTTCTGGGGGCTGCTCCCTCTGGCCCATCTACAGAATTAAATTGACTTTCCTCGGCATACCACCCACAGACCCAATGGACAAGTTGTAGATGGTTTAATCAATTCTAGGCCAACAACCTATGCCACTTTCGTTTCTGTATGGTTGTAAGATGACTTGCAAATCTTTTACCCTTGGCATAATGTTCATAAAATACTTTAGACTCTCAGTCTACTGGGGGCCCTCTCCATTTACAACGACTACGGACAACTTCTGCGCCGACTCCCTGTCCCCTCTCCGGTACCTCTAGAAGTGCTGGCCTTGGAGGATCTGGTCCATGACCTTACAGCCCTCTGGAATCAGACACACCAGTCTCTAGCAAAGTAGGGGGTGGGGGGGGTGGGGCTTCCCGTGCATGAAGGAGCATAGCAGTACAAATGGAGAAACCTTGCTCCCTTCTATCTAGACTTCTTATAGGTTAGACCGGAGACCAGGTGGAGGTAATCGTGCCGTCTCATAACCATGTCGCACTGTGGTATTTTTTTGAAGATCCCGCGAGTCAATAACCAGTCCTATTGTTGCGGGGGGGGGGGGGTTGGACGTTACCTGTGTGTGAGGGGAGGGGGGGAGGGCGCGGGGATACAATGGTGCTTTAAGCGCATCAACCCAGTGGCTCTCTACGCAACAACAAATCCCCCCTATTTAGCCTGGCATTACCATGTTGTTTATTCCTCCGCCCGAACTCCTTCCACGTCTCCATTCTGAAGCCGGGGGTCCTGAATCATTTCTCGTCTTCTCGCCGGATTCCTGCTCCTGATCAGCCCGACTTATTGCTACTGAAGCTAATTTCCACCGAATTTCTTATTAAGCATAAGAGAGGTCTTGGCCAAGAAGACGATCAGGGGTGAAGTGGTCCCATTTCCATTCATTGACTTGAAGGGTGTCGGTCCATAAGAATAGGTCCTTGGAACCAGGTATGACAACATTCAGGACCATAACGTGAATCCCAATGAAGTTCCTCTCATGGGAGCCGCAAGAAAGGTGAGGCTCAAAGGGGGGGGGGGGGTGTGGGTGGGTGTACTATTTCAAAGACGGGATGGGACCGCCTGCACCCTCGACCCCGGGTCCGCAAATGCGCTTCCCTTGCCCCATTGCCGAACGATACAATTCTCGTTCCCCTACCTGTCCTCTTAGGGTCACTTGCACAATGTTTTGTGGCCGGACCGCTGGGCGGAAAAAAAAAACCGCCGAACTGGTGAAAACCCATGCAGTGTGGGACTTGCTGCACAGCGTGTTTTCCAATAGAGCAACCATTTGTGCCATTTTCGGCGGCCTGAATATAAGACAGGCGGCCAAAAATCGTAAACCGTCAGAAAAACACCGTGGCAGAAAACCCTTACATAGTGCGTAGCTACGCCGAGGTGGACATGCCCTTATATAGCGATCAATAACCCTGAAGAACATAAATAAGCTCATGCCGATGTAAGCTACCAATGCCCCGGACAATACGCTACTAAAATTGTGAATATCGCCCCAGTAACTTTTTCACTGTTACTCTTGCCTAATGGAATAACCCCTGCCCTGACCAGAATACCCGACCACTCCGGAAGCAGCTATATAAAAATTTTAAAACAGATACCTAAGAACAATACACAAGACCAAATAATCTTCTACGCAGACAACTAAAGTAACTGCAAGGTAGACACATCGTACTTTATCTCTTGCCCATACCGTGCATCTAATCGCACCAGACGCCCCAATTGCCCCAATGCATTGGCAAACCCGAGCCGCTGCATCCCCCCGGCCACAACTGCAGCAGTATAGTTGGGACTTTCATCACTACCAAATACCATACTTAACACAACAAAAACCCACTATTAAATATAAAGATCCAGTGAAAGTAAATTTGACCTGTCACCTATTTATCTTATATAGAGCTGTATATATTTAAATACATGAAAAATTCACACACGTGATCTATTATTGGGGGTTCCGGTGGCAGTGTCAAAATTTGGAAAATCCTGTATCCCTCTCGCGATCTCGTACTGAGCTTGATATATAATGAGAAAAAACAATGCAGAAAGAAAACTGGGTAACCTTGCTCTATCTCTCTCCGCGAATACCTAACAAAACAAAATGCTTGTTTTGCTAGGGCTTTTGGGCGTTATTTGCAGCCCGCACTTTGTTTAGCACCCCAGGTGCAGCAAAAAGATGCCTTGTCAGATCAATAAAAATTTTACACATGATTCTAGCTTCAATTCCAAAACAAACTTTGGAAATCTGAAAAAAATCCTGAAGAGCCTCGTGAAGAAGTTAAGTTCTGTATAGACCTCCTTTCAAGTATAACATAATCGCGCTCGTAGGGACAAATTTGAAGGCTCCGCTTCAGTTAATAACTGGTGGTCATATGGGCGCCCGTAAACGGGATTCAGTGTACATCGGAATATATTAATAATATTAGTGACCATAAAAATTAAAATTTATTTTGTTTTATCAGTATATGTCCTTCTTGACTTAGACATAATTTCTCTGTGGGGGACCTAAATCCTTAAGGTTTTCATTGAAAATAAATGCCATTGTTTTATTCCTCAGCTGTAGTTGACTCTGGCGAATAATTTCCAATTAATGACAAGAAATTTCTTGACCGCGCATTTACCATGAATTGTATGGTATCTGCAGCTAGCTGTATTATCAGATACAGGTGTCCTATCAATAGGACAAGCCATCAATGTCAAATGATTGGGGTCTGATTACATATACTCCCTTCAGTGCCTAGAAAAGGTAAAAAAAAAGACTATCTGGGCAACTGATCAACACTCAATATACGTGACCAAAACTGTCAAACCAATTACCACATATCCGACCAAATACACCAATTAGAGAGAATAATGTGTAATAAAGGCCATCAATGTCAAATTATTGGAGGTTGGACTAGAGATAATCCTATCAGTGCCTAAACAACAAAAAGTGTAGAGCAGGGACAATCCCAATTGTTTCTTTGGATTTCCTTGGACATGGTGCCAACAAAAAATGTAATGTAGTGAATAATGTGCAATAAAGGCAATCAGTGAAGCATGATTGGGGTTCTGACTATTCTCACCAGTGCCTAATAAAAATTGTAGTACTAAGTAAAGCATAATTTCCTTCCTTGGACATGGCGCCATCATAGACACCATGTAGTAAATCATGTGTAACAAAGGTCATTAATGTCACATATATGGGAGTCTGAACTTACATAATACTCCCATCAGATTGCCCTAAAACAAATAACAGAATGATTAGGTAAGAGCTCAAAGTGATTTCCTTTTGGAAATTAGTTCCAAGGACCATGATGTGCCACCAAAGACTCCATGTAGTGAATAATGTGTAATAAAGGCCATTAGTGTCATATAAATGGGGTTCTGATTATGGATACTCCCACTAGTGCCTAAAACAAAAAATTGTAGTAATAGGTAAAGCCCAATGGTCTTTTTTGACTTTTTTTTGGAAACATGGTCCCAAAAAGCAGATTCCTTTTTAGGGGAAAAAACATGTAAAAGAGCCCATACATCAGTTCCTACATAGCTCTAAGTCAGTAAAGCAGAAAAAAGTCAAAGAGGCCATCATGCTTTTTCTAGCACTACAACCCATTGGTGTTGGTTAGATTCAACCTCCATCTTTTGGATTAAGATGGCCTTCCTAGCTAAATCTGTGGTGGTAACCTTGTTCTGGCAATAACTAGTCAACAACCTACTTAAAAGCCAAACAACATGTAAAAAATATGGTCAAAAGGTTAAACGGTTCATGACCAATATGAGAACAAGGAAGAAATGTGAGTTTGGTTTTTCAAATTGGGTTTCCCAGACAAGGGGGTTTGAGCTTTCCTTAGAGGGAAAAATTTTTTGTGTCAAAACTGTGAATCAGGGAACATTGAAGGAAAAAGTTCAAAAAACAGAAGGGGGACACCGGTTTTTTTTTTTCTTTTTGGGGAAATTAAAAACCTTTAAAAACCTGGATATAAAAAGCCCTTTCATCCATTTAAAGATGGTCTGAGTTGTAACAAAAGCCTTGGTTGGTGTGATGGATGTCAACTTCTGCTGCACCATGCAGATGTCCTGTCAATAGGATGGGCCCCGTTTGTAACAAAATTTGGGGGTTAACTTAGATACTTCTTTCGGGTTACAGAACAAAAAATAGCAGTTCTAGGTAAAGCCTAATAGCATCTTTGGTTTTTCTTTGACTTAGGGCCACCACAGACACTAGGGTAGGGGTTTCTTCCCTTTTTTTTAAAGTCGGGAAAAAAAAAAGGGACATTTTGTTTTTTTTGCACTAAAAACCCATTGATTTTGGTTGCTTTTAATTTCCCCATTTTTTAGATGGCTTCCAAGCAAAAAATCCCTTTAAAATGGGGTTTTGGTGGTAATTGTTTTCCCCAAGGGATAGTCAACAATCTGTGAAAAAGTCATACAACATATAAAAAAATGGTCAAATGGTTGAATGATTCATATCAACATGAGAATGTGATCTAAGTGAGTGGAATTACTGTTGGTATCAGACGATACTCTTCAGATGGAGATTTCTAGTGTCAGATAACTAGCTAATAGTCTTTGGAAGAACTTCAAATTTTTGAATACATATGCGGGGAAAAAAGGTTCAAACAGAAGAAAAAAGATGAAACAAGGTTCCCTCGATAAAAAGGCTAAGATCACGAAACGGATGCTACAAAGGTTCAAATCCACTAAAAATGTGCTGTGTTGCAAGAAAACGTAGCTTAGTCTGTTTAAATTTTCAATTTTCTGTCCCTTACCCTTTGTCCCCCCATGGACCCAGCCCCCGGCCCGATTTTCCCTTTGGGCTTTGAGGGGAAAATTAAACCCTTTCCCTTGGTCAGGTTGAAAATCAAAAGTGAAAAGGAGAAAGTACGTGAAAGCTGGGTAAGTATTAGGTTTCTCTATTTTGGACCCCACTGGCCCAAATACAGTATAAACACATATATACCATGCCTTTGGTTTTTTAATTTTTATTTTTTAATGTATATGAAATTTTTGGACTGTCCCCAAAATGTGGTCTTTTTTCCCTGTCCCTTTTCAAACATTAATCGGGGTTTTTGTTTTATTTATTGGAAATCTTCGGGTAGAGCGCCTTTCCCCCATGTTTATACATTTGCTCTTTTAATTTGGGGGTTTTAATGACAAAATTTAAACCCAGCTTCCGCCGGGGCATCTTCAAAAGGGTTTTTTTGGGCTTTTGTTTTGGGTTGATTTGCACATGTCGGCCCAAAGCACGTTCATCTCTGGGACACAAAACCCTGTCCCCTTTCCTGAGTGGAAATGGGGCTGCACTTTCCCCAAATTTGTTTTTTCCTTGGTTTTAAAGGGTTTGAAATTGATGAATGAGGCCCCTTTTCAGGTTTTTGGGAAATTGCCCCCAAAGGGGTGATTCAGTTTGTGCAATTTCACAATTCTTTTCCCCTGATATTTTGGGTTGATTTCTTTAGACTTTCTCATGATGTTACACACAAAAGCAGTGTGTTTCTTTTGTAAATTTAAAAAAATACTTCCACAGCTGTGTTCAATTTACTAGATGTTTCAATAAACCTATCAGAAGCTGCAAAAGGGAAAAGACATCATTTATATTGGGGGTGGAGGGATTCCTAGTGTATGGAAACTTTTAAAATTTGTAGGGAAAAAATAATAAAAAAGCCTTTTAAAAATTTTCTTATTATTTTGGGCATTTGGCAAAAAAAAAATAATTTTGGTTCCTAAAGGGGGAAAGGGTTTTGGTGGAGGTTTTAGCAGGAAAAACCCGCTACAGCCTGCCACCAAAAACCTGGGCCAGTGGGGGAAGGAGACTATTTGGTGGGCAGTGATTTGGTTACTGGACACAAAAAATGTTTTTGTTTTCTTTCGGCCCGGGATGGGTTTCCTTCCCATTACGGTCCTAGCATTGGGTGGGGGGGGTGTCCCCCGTTCCGTGCCCGGTTTACTAGGGCCCATTAAAAGGTGGGACTCCCGTGGGGAGGGTGGGGGGGGGGTGTTTGGTTTTCTACCTGGATTTTTTGGAGCAGAGGGCGGGGTGAAAGCTTGGTGAGTGGCTTAAAAGGAAAACCTGGTACACAGGGGGGACACTTTTAGTTTTGAAAGGGGCCCGTGCGATAGGCACAGGGCCTTAGACGAGAGGGACTCTGTATTGTGAGGTTTGTGGCCAGACAGCTGAGGATTCCTTTTTTAAAAGCATTTGTTTTCTGTAAACTGTGTGCCCCAAAAAAAACTGGCTGGGAAAAAGGCCCGTTTGAAAAATTCCCCGATATTGGAAAAATTTGTGTGCCCAAAAACGTTCCCCCAAGGACCCGGTTTATCCAAAAACAAAACATGAATTTCCCCCAAAAAAACCCACCAAGATGGCGTCTCAGAGCTAAATGGCAAACTTACTATTATATATATATATATTATATATATTTATATATAATATATTATTTAATTATAATATATAAAATTTTTTTTATAATAAAATTGTGACGATCCCCCTCACATTTAGGCGCCATTATGGACCGGGGGTTTTGGGGGGGCTTAGCCACAGGATCAATCTTTGGGTAAACGGTTAATGGCACACAAACAAAATTTTCACCCTTTTAAAATGGGCTTTATTTGAAACTTTACCTCAGCCAGTTTTATTCCTCAAACAGGATAAGTATAGGAAAACAAATATAGAACTCTAAACAAAAATCCTCGTCCATCTAGCCACTGACTACACACACAGTCCCTTTCTACTTAGATGTCTGGACCTAACATCCAGAACCACCAGTACAGTCATAGCACTGTAAAGGCTTCCCTCTGGGGGCCATAGCTCTGTCCTCAGCTCTCCTGCTCCAGTTTCTGGTAGCAAACCACACCCCCCAAACACCTGCAGGACCAGGCCTTTTATAGGCCTCCAGTAACCTGCCCAATACCTGGCCTGGACAATGGCCAACACATTTTCTACTCCCAATAAGAACCGACCCAGGAAAGGCTGAAAAGTCACACTAAGGCCATGTTCACACGGCTTAAAATGGGCCGTATTTCGGTCCGTAATTACGCGCCGAAGTGCGCCAATTACGGGCCGAAAACGGCCCATTCATTACGGTAATTCACAGTTCTCATAGAGAACTATGGATTACGTCTCCTCTCCCCGCCCGGCGAAATCCGCCGGCGGGGAGATAATTCACCTGTCACTTTCTAGCGGCGTATACGCGCCGCTAGCAGTGATTCTCTATGGGCCGGCGAAGTGCCGGCCCCCTGCTTACTCCCCCGCTCCCGCCCCGCCCCCGTCCACACGGCGTAATTGCGGGGCGTAATTACGTCCTGCAATTAAGCCGTGTGAACATAGCCTAACTATACACAGTTGCCTACCGCTTACTGCGGCTGACAACTCATATGGCTGGCTCCTACCCCACCAAGTTCAGGTACCCTTGGTGGTGTGTTGCTTGCAGTTCTCCAGCTGCACACCCTCTAAGGGCAGAAACATGAAACTACCAGAGGTCACTCTGCCACTATATATATATATATTGTAAGTTTCCACTCACGTTTGGACGCCATCTTGGACCGGCAATGGGGGTTTTCGCTCATGGAATCGCCGTCTTTCGTAGGCGGAATGGCACTCAGACACAGGTTTACGTTTCACACTGGCCTCCACCAGCTTTATTCAGGCACAGGTTATAGAGGCTTGAAAAACATACAAAATAGCCACTTACTTCACATAACATAGAGACCCTCTCTAATGTCTGGACCTTAAGCCTCTGGGGGCCAGAGCCTCTTTCCAGCTCATCTGCTGCTACACATCAAGGCAGCAGACCACGCCCCCCTGTACACCTGAAGGCCCCGGCTTTTTATAGGACTTCCGTGCCCTATCCAAAACGTGGTCTGAAACATGGAGAGTAGACACCCACCCGACACATTTTCTACTCCCAATAAGAGCCGACCCCAAGAATGGCTGAAAAGCCAAACTAACCATACACCTTTGCCAACCACTTAGCGTTGCTGACAATACATATAGCCGGCTCCTATGCCACCAAGGCCACGTATCCTTGGTGGCATGTTGCATATACCACTCTGGTATATCACAATGTACAATTTTCCAGTGAAGAATGATATACAGGAAGCTCAGTAGTTCTGTTTCTCCACACCCAGGGAACAGCTCTGTGTCCAGCCCAGGAGATCAGGTCCCAAAGGGGGGTGGCTTTAATCAGAGAAGCCTTTAAAGTCACGCCCCTTTGGTCCTGCCTCTAAGTGATTTCAACATGACCTATTTAATCTATAACGATAAGTAGAAGCACTGTATGGTAATCTAAAATAAAATTTATCTTTGACTTTTTTAAAATAAACATCTCATGGATAAAATAGGCCATAAGTATAGTGCACACAGTCAGTCAGAGGTCCTACAGGGTCGCCTCACTTTACATGGAAAGATTTCTGGTTCAAATCAATCTGCAGCAGCCAATTACCTATTGTGATGAAAGGGAAAACAATCCACGACACCGGCAATCAATCATATCAGCTCTACATGCTGTAAATCAGGATATACATTCCCTATATGTCTGACAGTAAGATATAAGGGGGCCAGAGACCTAAATTTTGAGGAATTCACAGAATGTTTCTCCAGGACATGACCTGAAAACGGATTACTTCAGATTGTATCCTAAAACTGTACTGATAGATATGTGATAAGGATATATACATGTATTGATTTGATAGTTTGAGTGAGACAAAGAGAGAGACAAAGATAGATAGCTAGATGGACAGATAGATAGAATAGCCATATGGAAAGAAAGAAAGAAAGAAAGAAAGAAAGAAAGAAAAGAAAGAAAGAAAGAAAGAAAGAAAGAAAGAAAGAAAGAAAATGAATATCTAGATAGACTTAAAGGGGTTGTCTCACTACAAGGATTGCTTTTTATGTTAAAGATCTTGCAAAAACAAGTCACTTTGCAATATATGTCCATTAACATTGTCCTACCTACTCCTAGATATCCCCTTTTGTATGGACTGCATCAGCTTCTCAGGTCGCTATAGCTACAGACCTGTTTACTCTTTCCTGATAGGCTGCCAGCACTGGTTGCTATAGCTACAGACCTGGCTTCTACTGCAGCCTAGTAGAAGCCAGTAAACACACCCCTGAATTCAAAATGAAACCAAGAAAACAGGACTGAGGTAAGAGGAATCAATGTAGTGAGACAACCCCTTTAATGAAGTAAAAAAAAAAGGAAGGAAGAAAGAAAGAGAGATAAATAGATAGATAGATATGAGATAGATAGATATGAGATAGATATGAGATAGATAGATATGAGATAGATAGATATGAGATAGATAGATATGAGATAGATAGATAGATAGATAGATAGATAGATAGATAGATAGATAGATAGATAGATAGATATGAGATAGATAGATAGATTTGAGATAGATAGATAGATAGATATGGGATAGATAGAGAGATAGATAGACCTGTCACCTGTCCAAAATACACACATACACGAGAAGGTACAATACCCACATAAACTAGCAGGTACACTCCACAATAAGCTCTCCTACACCATTAGGTGACTTCACACCTCGTTAACAATGACAGAACCATCATAAACAACAAAACAAAATGTTTGAACAAAAAAAAGCTTCGTATGTAATAAACCCAATGGGGCATCTTCACTGGCTTTGAGGCTGAGCTCACCATACATTTACCTTGGACAAAATATTTGCCTATTGATTGTTTGGGCCATGGTCGCCGGTGTGATGGGGCTTTTAGAAGATGCAGAGGCGTTGTTTGTGCAATCCCAGATGTCAGACATAGGATATCACTCAGCTCTGCTGCATCCAAACATCTGTCCTTGGGTTTTTCCATCACTGGAGTCAGAACATTCTTAGGAGGGTTAGTAACAGGTTATACGGTTGGTGACCAATGTGCAACCACTTGTAGTTTGTCAACATCTCTACATCCAGGAAGAGATAAATATTTATGGTCCGGACATTGGAAGTTTCAGATCCATAAAATTTGTTATGAAATTTTGGAAAAACACATTGGTGATTGCTACCGTAAACCTCAGCGTATCACTCAACTGTCATGAGCCGTGACACACAGGGTGACATGTAAACACTCCCGCAGCCCACCAACTTCTGGCAATGCTGTAAGACTCACAACTTCCTGCTCGCTCAGTGCTTCCACAAACATGAGGTCATCCCTCCTTCTACTTAGATTTTCACTAATACACAAGTAACCGCAGTGACTGCGAATAGAGACGTCCTTGATCCTTGCATGGTAGCTGAGGACCGTGTGATTTATGGAGTGAAGCCCTCACTGATTTGTTTAACATTTGTTTGACTTTTGTTCCTTGCGGCTCATGCCGACCAAAAAAATACTTACGTTATGATGTAATATTAGAAAAAGACTTATTTAGTCTGAGTGCAAATAGCTCCTGGAGTTCTCCCAGCTGGGCTGATAGGACACATTCACAGAGGACGTGTCAGTGATTTCATCAGGAACTGCTACTGAGAATGCACTGAGCGGAAAGGATGAGTGCAATCAGTAATGATAGTAATGAGATGCAGAATAAGATGTTTTGGGGTTGTTTTGAGTCTTGCAGAATGTAGGTCACAGTTAAACCTGACTTAAATCTCAGAATTTTGATACGTCAACCCAAATTAAGATAGGTTCCAAGGAAAAATCATCTCCAACCCTGAATCCAAATTTGTTGTAGTGTTTGAGTTGGTATTTGGGTTTTGCCTCAGGTTATGGTTTGGTTAAAGCTTCTTTTGGTTTAAGGTTGGAGTTAGAGTAGAGTTGGGATTTCAAATGGGGTTAGGGTTGGAGTTGGGATGGAGTTGGAGTTTCATTTGTGGTAAAGGTTGGCGCTGGGGAAAATTTTGAAGTAGGGTTACTGTTTTTCTTTGAGTTTAGATTAAGACTGGAGTTGGGATGAAGTTGAAGTTTCAGTTGAGTATGGGTTGGCGTTGGACCAGAGTTGGAGTTTCAGTTGGGGTTAGAGTTGGAGTTGGGGAAGAGTTGGAGGTACAGTTGGGATTTCCTTTGGGGTAAAATTGGAGTTCAGATGGGGTTACGGTTGGAATTTGGGTAAAATTGGAGCTGCAGATGGGGTTAGGGCTGGAGATGAGGTAGAGTTCGAGGTAGGGTTGGGATTTTATTTGGGGTTAGGGTTGGAGCTGGGATAGAGTTAGAGTTTCAGCTGTGGTTTTGGTTGAAGTTTGGATGTAGTTGAGGTCAGGGTTAAATTTGGTATAGAGTTGGAGTTTCTCATCTCCACAATCTCTGAGGCCGGCTCACATCAGGCTAAGAGTTGGTTTAAAAATGGAATTTGGCTTTGTGACAGAAACCCATTTAACTCCAGTATTCAACTGTTTTTATGGGGAGATTAGTGCATCATCATACATTTATCCAGGGGTAATTTATTATTTATTTTTTTTATCATGGCATCCAGTGAAATGAATAGGTAATGTCAAATCTGCCAAGGCAGACAAGTATCTTTGCAGTGGCTCGTTTCTTTTTTTTTTAATTGACAATTTTTATTGATTTTTCAATTATTATGAACAAGTAAAAAAAAAATGCAAATTGACACCTGAAAGATATAGTACACGTATGGGGCATGTATGAATCAGGCATTGAACATATTCAATCAAACCCAAACGGGAAGAACATTGAGATTGTGAATTAGACAAGGCTCATATGACTACTAATTAAGCAATAAGTCAGAGATTCCAGCCTCATCAGTGATAAACAACATAAAACATATAGACGCAAGACATGACAGGACGGGGGAAGGGGGATGGAGGAAGGGAGGGAAGGGTTCTGGTCAAGATGGACCAACAAGCTGGTGTAGGTCCCATGCGGACCAGATTTTATAAAAAGAATCCAATTTATCATGGAGCAGGGCAGTTAGGAACTCCATTCGTCGTATTTCTGTGAGCCTCTGACAAAGATCCCCTCTACTCGGTGGCATGGTCTGACGCCATCTACCTGAGATTAGGCATCTGGCCCCTGTGAGGATATGTAACATAAGTTTGGAATCCTGTTTAGATAGACCTTTGACCGGTCCATTCAATAAGTAGGTAAGAGGATCCAGTGGGATCCTTACCCCTAGAACCTCAGCTATAAGTTCCCTGACTTGTGACCAAAAGGGCTGGATAAGCGGGCAGTCCCAGAAGATATGTGGTAGTGTACCTACTGAGGAGCAACAGCGCCAGCATACCGATGGGAGCTGGGGGTTCCATTTATGCAGGACCTCCGGTGTATGGTACCAAAAAAATAGTATTTTGTATAGATTTTCTTTATGCTGGATACATACTGAGGATTTCACCGCTGCGTTCAAAATAGCTTGCCACGAGGAGAAGGGTATTTCCCTACCTAGGTCGTTTTCCCATTTGGCCATGTATTTGTGTGTGGGAGCTTCAGCAGAGGGCGAGTCCGAGAGAATGGAGTAGATTGTGGAGATAAGACCCTTAGTATTGTGACCTGCTTTACAGAGCTGTTTGAAAGGGGTCGAAACAGAGAGGGTGGATGTGCCAAACATGGAGGACAGAAGGTGAGTTATCTGAAGGTAATGAAATCGGGATCTCTCAGGGAGATTATAGTCCCTCTGAAGGGTGTCAAACGGAATCAGCCTCCTGTCTCCAGCCCTAGCAACATCCACAAATCGAAATAGCTCATGCCCCAGCCACGGTCTTGCAACAAATCCCGATGAGCCAGCAGGGAAAAGGGGCGTGCACAGAAAGGAAGCCATGGGCGAAGCCCTGGGGGCCAACTGAAATCTGGTCCTACATTGATTCCATATCTGCTGCGTAAACTTGATTGGGCCCAATAGATATCCCATAGAGCGGAGAGGCCTCGAATGCCATAGAAGCGCATTGGGGTGAGTTGGTGCAAGCCATAGCTTTTCTATCTCCATCCACTTGGTGTAAGCCCGGAAGGATGACCAAGCTGGAATACAACGCAAGTGGGTGGCCCAATAGTAGTTAAGGATATTAGGAACCGCCAGTCCTCCTCTCCGCCTACTGACCATCATAACACTTTTGGCCACCCTATGCCTGCCCTGGGCCCATATGAATCGTAAGACAGCTGCCTGGATGGAGCGTAACTCACTCAGTGGGACCATCACCGGGAGAGTCTCAAATAGATAGAGGAGCTTTGGTAAAATGGACATCTTAACAGAATTTATTCTGCCTAAAAAGGAGAGGGGAAGGCGGTGCCATTTAGAGAGTGTGTTTTTCAGTTCTTTAAAGAGGGAGGGGAAAGTAGCGCTATACAGGGAGGAATAATGGTCTGTTATCTGAATACCCAGGTACTTGAGCGATTGGGTTTGCCACCTGTAAGAATAGTTGTTTTTGAGGGAGGACAAAACCTCAGGGGGAATGTTGATTGGAAAGGCCTCCGTCTTTGAGGTGTTGATCTTGCATCCCGTGAGGGCTCCAAATTTAGCAAGAAGGGCATGTAGGGTAGGTAGTGTGGTGTGTATGTCAGTTAGGGTCAACAGTATATCGTCCGCAAATAGGGATAATTTAAACTCCTTATCCCTGATCTTTATACCCTTGATGTCTGGTTGAGCCCTGATTGCCGCCGCAAGAGGTTCTATACACAATGCAAAGAGAAGTGGGGAGAGTGGGCAGCCCTGTCTAGTACCATTTTTAATTCCAAAGGTATCTGAAATAAGGTGAGGGAGTTTAATGGATGCCGAGGGAGAGGAGTATAAACCTCTTATTGCCGCCAGGAAGGGACCAGAGAACCCATATGCTGAGAGAGCCTCAAAACGAAATGGCCATTGTAGCCTATCAAAGGCCTTCTCAGCATCTAGGCTGAGGAGTAAGGCCTGCTGTGCATGATGGTTGACAGCATCCACCAGATTAATAGTGCGCCTCGTGTTATCTCCCCCCTGACTGAAGGGGACAAAACCCACCTGGTCCCTGTGTATCAGTTGAGGGAGCCAGTGGTTAAGTCTGTTAGCCAGGATTTTGGTATAGATCTTCAGGTCAGAGTTGAGCAACACAATCGGGCGGTAGCTAGCACTGTCCGCTGGGTCCCTTCCTGGTTTGTGGATCAAAGTTATGTACGAGTGTGACATGGAATTGGGAATGGCAGCTCCTTCCAGGAATGAGTTATAGAGTTGTAGCATTTATCTGAATAGACTTTAAAGTACAGATAAGGTAGCCAATCTGGGCCTGGGGCTTTACCGGACAGGAGGGCCTTAATAACTTCCACTATTTATTCCAATTGGATGTTCACGGCCTCTTGTGTGAGCGATGGTAACGGGTAGTTCCGCAAAAAATCCTGGATAAGAGTTTGGGCTCCTATTCCATGTCCTGAAAGAGGTGAGGGCATCGCATGAAGCTCTGAAAAAAATCCAAGGAAAATATCAGCAATGGACTTTGGGTCATACCTCAGGGTACCCTCCTTGTCCTTAAGTGCCTGAGGCATTGATTTTATTGAACGCTCCTTCAGTTGCCTTGCTAATAGCGTGTGGGCCTTGTTCCCATATTCGTAATACTTTTGTTTCGAGTAGAGAAGAAGCTTCTCTTCACCCTGTAGGGCCAAGTCCTTAAGGCTGTTTCGAACTGAAACTATAGGGCATAGTGCCATTTTACGTTCCAGTCCTTTTAGGAGGGTGCGTAGTCTGTTAGACCTTTCCGTGGATTCTCTTTTAAGCTTGGTGCCTAGGGCAATACAATTGCCCCAAAAGACTGCTTTGTGGGCTTCCCATAGGACGGATGGCGCAGAGACAGAACCCACATTCAGTTCAAAATAGGAACTAAGTGACTCCCGCAACTGCTCCCTCAGGGCTGTTTTTTTAATGAGTGTTTCGTTTAGCCTCCAGTGACATAACCGCTGTGCTGGGAGCTGTATATTTAAATTGACCGTGAATGGGGCATGATCCGACCATGTTATAGGCTCAATGTGGGAGCCCTGCAGTGCCCGAAGTGTTGGGACGTTACCGAAAAAATAATCAAGTCTGGTATGCGTTTGATGAGGGTGGGAAAAAAAGGCGTACTCCTTACTTTTAGGATGGTTGATCCTCCATAGGTCGAACAGACCGTGGGAGCGGATGAGTTTTCTAAAGGCTGTGGACAATTTGGTCAGTGCCGGGTTTGGGCCCCTTCCACCTATACTACTTCTATCAATGGATTCCGAAAAAATCATATTAAAGTCCCCCCCTAAGAGCAGGGCTGTAGAGGGAAATTTGACTAGCTTGGAGAAGACTCTGTTTAGAAAGGGGACCTGCAAAGTATTTGGCACATATACGTTGTATAGCGTGATCGATTGGCCCTCTAATATAGCTTTAAGGATAATGAACCGCCCTTCCGGGTCAGCCAGCGATGCTTCAACCTGTAATCTACAGGTGTTAGCTATTAGTATAGCCACTCCCGCCCTCTTCCTGTCATTGAATGCAGAAAAAGCGGTGGAGTAATAGGGTCGAGCAAAGCTGAATGAGCCTTTGGAATCAAAGTGGGTCTCCTGCAAAAACACAATGTCGGCTTGTAAGGACCTACATTCTTTTAAGGCCAACCTATGCTTAATGTTAGAGTTAAGTCCTTTAACGTTTAGAGTGATACAACGTACCATATTCAAGAGTGGGTGGAGCTACCTTGAGTTGAGTAGTACTGAAAGAGGGTTGTCTCCCAAGTAGTGGACGTCCAGAAGTCTATACTGCACCTGAGGAGTATAGAATGCGAAAAAAGGGCGAGGGGGGGGGGGGGGAAAGGTTAGACAACAAGACGGTAGGAGGTAGGACACAGACTAGACCAACACAGAAAGACAGAGAAAACAACCGGTTATGACAACCAACTATAAAACCGGAGAGATGCGAAGACACCAAAGACAGAGGAATAGTATCCCCTGACCCAGGCGTCTAGCTCTTGTTTTTACCTTTTAGCGCAAGTGCGCCGGTTATGGAGGCTTGGAGGTTAAAAGGGTCTCCACCGAGGTCTCCTAAAGGAAGGCCGTCGGACGAGGACCTACCTCCTGAGGTAGGAAGAAGCGTCTCAAGTCCCCCCAGCCGGAAGGCAGGAAGGAGGAGAGAGAATTCGGAAGCAAGCAAGTGCTCTTGACAAACAAGGACAAAAAACAGAGCTGTGAGGCGTACAGCTAACGGTCTATCCTTAGTACTAAGAAATAAACATTATAAGCCCTATATAATGCAGGAAGATAATGAAGGCATCTAGATGGGTGCGATAGCTCTAGAGAAGAGAAGGACGAGGATGTTGATGGCCCTCCAGTCAGTGCAAAAGTCCTGTACTCAGCGGGGTGGAGAGCACCGGGCTTTCTGGGCTGAAGGATGGGTCCCTGGAGAGCGTCCCTTACGAGCCACAACAGACTGCCATATTGGTGGTGGTGGAGGCGGGAGTATTGACAGTTCCCAATCGTCCATCTTTGGGGTAGGAATTTTCAAGGTATTACAGAAATTCGGGAGGTCAGCAAAGACTCGGAGAACTGCTGAGCGGCCCTCAGTTCTAGCAGAGAGGGCAAATGGAAAGTGCCACCTATAAAGGATACGATTCTCTTTCAGGATGGCAAGTAGCGGTCTGAGGTGGCGGCGCTTCTGCAATGTATACCAGGAGAGGTCAGCAAAATACCCGTATGGGAGTCCCCCCCGGGGTGGTCGATGCTGGCAAGGGGTCAAAGATTTTTTTTTTTTTTCTTCTTTCACCGAATGATCATGCAAGCACATACAATTTTCCCTGGGAAGTGGGAGGTTTCCCTTTTGGTTTGGGAAGTGCTCGGGGGCCCTGTAAAACTTGATGGGACGGGGGGGGAAACCCCTCCAAGTATGGGGTTTAAAATATAGAGTCTTTGGATGGCCTCCCAATTTCCCCCCCCCGGGGTTTCCGGGACCCCCCCAACCCAATTTTTTGTTCCGACCCCGCGGTTTTTCCCAAAATCCTAAAACATTTCGGGCCAGATCCCTGCCCGGGTTAAAAATTTTCCAGAATAGAAGGGTGGATTTGGGGAAAAATATACCCCTCACCCCCCCACTTTATTTGGGGCCCCCAAAGCTAGAACGGGTTGGACCCCCCCCCTTTTTTTCCCTTTACAAAAACCCCCCTCAATTTTTCGTGGCAAGATTCAACGGGGGTTGCAATGATGTTTAAATTTTGGCCCCCAAAAGGGCCCCCAAAATTCCCCAAGAAAATATTTCCCCCCCATGACCCCACCACCACCAGCCAGAACCGATGATAAAAAAGGGGGGTTTTGGACCCAAAATTGCTTTCATGTTGTTGACGCCAAAAATTTCCCCTCCCCCAAACCATCCGAATGTCCCCCAGCAAAAATTCGAAACCTCATCAGACCAGGAAAACTTTTTTTTTTCCAATCTTCTAACTGCCCCCAAACCCGATGACTTGGGCAAAAAAGGGAGCCTCATTTTTTCCTTTTCTTTAGCAAAAAGGGGAGGGGCACCCCGGTTTTTGGTTTTTCGCTGCGGGGAAAGGCCCATTTTGCCTCAAATTTCGCCGTACTGTGCGTTCAAAAGTCCTTTTTCTTCTGCTCCCTTTGGGTTTTTAAACCCTTTTTGCAATTTGATCACTTTTCCCTTTTCTATCAGCTCGAACCCTTTTCTGCCCATTCCCCTTTTGACCTCGGGCCCATCAACAAGGCATTTCCCCCCCACGACGGGGCCGCCCCCACTGGATTTTTTTTCTTTTTCGGGCCCAATTCTCTGAAAACCCCCAAGAAAAGGTTGGCGTGAAAACCCCCGGAGATCACAGTTTTTTAAATACTCACACCACCCAACTGGCCCCCAACAACCATGCCACGTTCAAAGGCACTCAAATCACCTTTTTTTTCCCCATACTGATCCTCGGTTTGAACTGCAGGAGTTTGCTTGCCCAAATTCCAACATGCCAAAAGGGCACTGAGTTGCCGCCATGTTTTTTGGCTGTTTTAAAAAATTAAAAGTTTTAACCGAGCTTTTGGGAAGGTGTACCTAATAAAGGGGCCCGGGTAAATTTGGACATTCGTTTGTTATCATGGTCCCCCTTCAAGTGTTTTCCACAGGGGAAAGGGGGAAAATGCCGCCTAAATTAAAGGCTTCTCCTCTCGCGGGGCCGCCCCCCAAAACCCCCGAGAAAAAAGCCCCAAAAAACCCATCTCTTTGGGCAGTTGTTGTATCATATCAGCCCATGAGACTGCTTAGGGCAGAGGAGGATGCAGAAAACCCTTTCCATGAAAAACTCCACTCCCGGGACTCCCTGAGTAATTTGGAGGGGGGGGCTGGGACCAGCGTGCAGAGGCCCCCAAAAGGGCCCCCAGGGGGGAATAACCATTTTTCTGAGGTCAGAAAAGGGGCTACCCCGCCCCCGAGCGAAGGAAGGCTGATGTTTGCGGCCATGGGGTTTTTGGTGAACCCCCCACGTGTTCTACCTGCGGGGGGAGGTGGGGGCAACACCGGGCCCCGGGAACCCTTTTGGGGTTTTCCATGGCAAATCGCGGAAAAGACGGGAGGCTGCTGGGGGGGAAGCCGGGCTTCGCGCTCTAAACTCCCCGGGTTTAACCCGGGGCGCCCCCCGCGGATAAAGCTGCCGCTGGGGTTCAATGTTTTATCTTTGGGGGCTGCGCGCCCCCGCTCTGCAGGAAAAAGGCCCTGATGGCGGTGGGCAGGCCGGGGGCCCAAAACCCACCGGGAAGAAACGGCAAAAAAGGGGTAGGGCCCCGCACCGTTTGGGGCCCCCCGCGCCCGGGACCGGACCCTCCTCGGGGTGTTAGGGGGCGGCGGGGTTTTCTTTTTCCCCAAACCTGGGGCCGGGGAAAACCGCTGGGGAGTTTGGTTAGGATAGCCGTTAACAGGAGCTCAGCTAGGCATCCATTGGGCAATACAATATGGTTACCCCATGATCCTCTAAAACATTTTAGTAAATTTTTCCATGTGATACCCCAACCCCAGGGGGTTCCTTCAAAACTAATACGGGCAACTGTAAATGCTCCACCCTTCTCCTGATTAATTAAAAGGGAAAACCAAATTTGGGCCCCCTTAAATCTGTTTTTTTTCATGGACCATAGTAGAAAGTAAGAATCAGATGGTGGCCAGAGCAAGCAACCATTCGAAAGAGCCTAAAACTCATATAATGACACTTAAATTCCCACCCATTTAGTTTTAAATCAACTCTTCTGTTTTTTTTATACTAATCCCTTTAAGAGAGCCTAAAAAACATTTAAATTTCTTTTTTAAAAACTATTACTACTACGTGGCCTTTATATTGCAATATATTGTCCTGCAGCACTAAGGGAACACCCAACCAGGACAAGCTTGTATGTTCCTCCTCATTTGTCTAGACTTTCCATGTAAAACCATTTACACATAAAGGCCCAAAAAACTAAAAACAAGCAAATCCTGGAATACCAGGGAAGTAGCCAGGTTTTTTTTTATTTTTATTATTATTTTTTTTTTTTTTACCCAGAAACATAATAGTTTTTGGGGCTCCCCCCCCCTCACAATTAAAAACAGAATTTCTTTCATTGTCTCAAACCAGCCAAAAGCCCTATCCTTTTTCCATTCTCGGCCCTTGTACTATTTGGATCCCTTCCCGTAAATACAATTTTTTTTTGGTGAAAGAACAATTTTTTTGGTCCCCCAACACCACTCAAGGATCACATTCTTTACCAGAAAGGGGAAATTTAAAGGGCATCCATATAAAAAGGGGTGTTCCCACCCCCGTACTTTTAGGGAAAATCGATAGGGTATTTACCAAAATGTGATAGAAATAGGTCGCAAAGGAAAACTTTTAACAAACCCCATCTCAGGGAACCCCCTGAAAATTTCCCGTTTTGAACAGAGAGTAGGTCACACTTGTGCACAACCCTCCATTCAGCTCAATGGGGGTTTTCCCCGTAAGGGGAGCAAAATGTTTTGGCCCCAAAATCCCCAAAACCCAAAAGAAAAAAATGAGAGTTGTGCGCAAAGCGGGTGACTCTCCATTCTTTTACCCCCCCTTTTTGGGCCCAAGTTAAAAAAAAATTTTAAATAGGAATTTAAATCCCAATAGCAATGTTTTCCCCGACTGAACCCCTCTCGACCAAGAACTCTTAAATTTGGGACTGCTCAGAAAATTCTTCAAGCTTCCCGACCAAGGGTTAGGTCCAAATTAAATCCCGTAGTCCACCTTTGGGAAAAATTCCCCCCAATTTAAGTGGTGTTCCCCCCCCATCCTTTTAATGGCATAAAAGAATTTAAATATGCCATCAACGTGTAATAGGGCCATGAACAAGAGAAATTTGGGCCTACACTTATCTTGAAAAAGAAAAAAAACGATTTCCAGCGGGCTAAAAGCCGTATTTTTTTTAAAGAAAAAAACAAAGGGGTTTAAAAGCATCGATCCAAAAACAAAAAAAACGGGGTTTTATTTGGGTTTTTTGGGTCGATCTGTTGACCCCTTTGTTTTTTTCCCAAAAAAGAAAAACGGCTTTTTGACGCTGGAAAAAACGTTTTCTATTTAAAACCCCTTTTTCAAATGCTAAAAACCCGCATTTCCGGGCATCCCTTTATATCGGTTTAACTGGTACCCTTCTTTTTTACACTTAAAACTTGACCCCCCCAAAACTCTTAATTTCAGATTTGGGGATTTAATTTCACTTGCGCACAACTAATAGGGCCCCAACACAACGCTCTCCCGTCTGGGAAAATGATTTAGAAACCCCAAAAGGATAACACAATGCTCCCCTGTACGGGAACTCCCCAAAAAAAGAAGGGGAACACAGCACTCCCTTTAAAATGGGGAACCCAAAAGAAAAGAATTTGGGGAACACAGCGCTCCTCTGTACGGGAACTTTCCCCCAGAACGGGAAAAAGGGGGAAAACAGCGCTTTCCCCCCGTTTCGGGAAAATCCCAAAAGGGAGAAAGGAAAAAACACAGTTTTCCCCCTGTACTGGGGGAAATTCCCATAGAGGGGAAAAAGAAAAACAGCACTCCCCTGTACGGGAAAACCCCCCCATAAACAGAATTGGGGGAACACAAAAACCAAAATCCCCTGTACGGGGGAAATCCCATACAGCAGAATGGAGAACACAGCGCCCCCTGTATGGGAACCCTAGGAACCAAAAGGAGAACAAAAGCGCACCCCGTCGGAACTCCCATAGAAAGGAATTTGGGGAACATAGCGTTTTCCCCCCGTACGGGAACTCCCATAGAGGAAGGGAAAAAGGAGAACACCCGCGCCCCAAGTACTGGGAACTTTCCCCTAGAGGAAATGGGGGAACAAAAGCTCCCCCTTTTACGGGAAACCCCCAAAAAAACAAAGGGAACCCCCAGCTCCCCCCCTTTACGGGGAAATACCCATAAAAAACAGAAAGGAGGGAACCCAAACACCCCCCTGAAAATGGGGAAATCCCCTAGAAAGAATTGGGGAACACAGGGGCTCCTCTGTACGGGGAAAACCCCCCAAAAACGGGAAAAAGGGGAACACAAAACGCCCCCTGTACGGAACTTTCCCCAAAAGGAGAATGGAGAACCCCCAGGGGCTCCCCTTTTACGGGGAAATCCCATAGAGGATAAAGGGGAACAAAAAGGCCCCCCCGTACTGGAAATCCCAAGGGAAAAAATGGAGAACACAGCGCTTTTCCCGTACTTGGGGAAATCCCATAGAACAGGATATTGAGAACACCCTTTTCCCCCCCGGGACTGGAAACTTTCCCGAGAACAGAAAGGGGGGAAAAACAGACCCCCCTGAAATGGGGAACTCCTATAGAACTAAATTGGGGAAAAAAGGGGACCCCATTTTACTGGAAACCCCCCATAGAGCA
This sequence comes from Phyllomedusa bahiana, assembly GCA_025379985.1. NCBI lineage: Eukaryota > Metazoa > Chordata > Amphibia > Anura > Hylidae > Phyllomedusa > Phyllomedusa bahiana. Next base: position 13,804 of record JAODAL010018705.1, on the reverse strand, counting down.
AAAGGAAACAAGCGGGTCCCTGTACTGGGAACTCCCATAGAACAGAAAAGGAAAACACAGGCTCCCTGTACGGGAACCCCATGGAAAAACAAAAAAAAACACAGCGCCCCCCCTGTACTGGGAACTCCCTAGAGGAGAATGGAGAACACAGGGGCTCCACTGTACTGGGAACTTTCCCCAAAAGGAGAATGGAGAACACAAACGCTCCCCGTAAGGGAACTCCCCATAGAGGGAATGGGGAACACAGCCCCCCCGTACCCGGGAACCCCATAAAAACGGGGGGAAAACACAGCTCTCCCCTGTACTGGAAACTTCCATAGAACAGAAAGGGAACAAAAGCCTTTCCCCCGTAAATGAAACTCCCATAGAACAGAAAGAAAAACCCAGCGCTTTCCCCGTAAAATGGAACTCCCCTAGAGGAAATGGAGAACACAGCTCCCCTGCCCGGGGAAATTTCCCCTAGAACAGAAAAGGGGAAACCCGTTTCTTCCCGTCGGGAAATCCCATAGAAAAAGGATAAGAGAACACAGCCTCCCCCCGAAAGGGAAAATTTTCCCTAGAACAAAAAGGGGAAACACAGCACCCCCTGTACTTTAGAACTCCTAAGAACAGAATGGAGAACCAGCCCTCTTTTTACTGGGGAAAATCCCATAGAACAGAATTGGGGAAAAAACAGCGCCCCCTTTTTTTACTTTGGGAAAAACCCCAAAAACAAAATGGGGAACACCGCGCTCCCCTGTACGGGAAAATCCCATAGAACAAAAGGAAACACAAGCGGGCCCCCCGTACTGGGAACTCCCCCTGGAACACAATGGAAAAACACAAAACCCCCGCCTTAACTTTTTAAAATCCCCTTGAAAAGAAAAAAAAAAAAACAGGCCCCCTGGGAAATGGGAACTCCCCTAAAGGGGAATGGGGAACACAGTGCTCCCCCTTACTGGGGAAATCCCCAAGAGGAAATGGGGGAACACAGCTCCCCATGTACTGGGAAATCCCATAGAACAGGATGGAAGAACACAGCTCTCCACTGACGGAAACTTCCAAAGAACAAATGGAGAACACCAAACACTCCCCGTACTGAGAACTCCCCCTAGAACAAATTTGGGGAACACAGCACTCCATGTACTTGGGAAACCCCCCATAAGGAAAATGGAGAAAACATTCTCCCCCATTCTGGGAACCCCAAGAGAAATGGAGAGAAACCCCAGCGCTCCCTTGTACTGGGAATTGGCCCTATGAACAGAATTTAAACGAACACAGTGCTCCCCTGTACTGGGGGCTCCTAATAAAAGAAAAGGAGAACACACGCTCCCCCCAAAATTTGGGAACCCCCATAAGTGGAGAACACAGCGCCCCAAACCCTGTTAAATGGGAAAACCCCCATAGAAAAAAATAGAGAAACAAACAGGGGCTCCCCTTTACTGGGAAACTCCCATAGAACAGAATGGAGAAAAACAGCGCTCCCCCTGTACTGGGGGAAATCCTAAGAATAGAATGGAAGAACACAGCGCCCCCTGTACTGGGAAATCCCATAGAACAGAATGGAGAAAACAGCGCTCCCCTGTAACGGGGGCTCCCCAAAAGAAAAGAAAAGGAGAGAACACAGGGGCCCCCCCTGTTTCTGGGAAAACCCCAAAAAACCAAAAAGGGGAAACACAACCGCTCCCCCGACTGGGAACTCCCATAGAACAGAATGGAAAAAAAACAGCGCTCCCCTGTACTGGGGGGTCCTATAGAATAAATTTGGGAATCCTGCCAGAAACATGAGTGGCTCTCTATTCTGAGCTGAAATGTGGGTCCTGCCTCCGGGACCAATCGATATGCCATCAACGTGCCTGTGACTTCACCAGTGGGCTACTGAAAGTTATTAGACCCCTTTTTTTTTGGTCAAGAGCGGGGGAAAAAATTTTCTGCGTTTTTTTCCCAAATTTAGAAATTCAAGCGAAAAGATCATCGAAAAACATTCTGTGAATCTAGATTTCCTGCGAGTCAATTCATTTTGATGGCTTTTCTGTTTTTCTCTACATTCCATTTCTGAGCGATTGGGGAATAAATGTAGATTCATAATAAAAAAAAAATCACAACCCCCCAAGAACAAAATACATTTACTAAAACCATAAAAATTTATCCCAAATTCTTCCCGATTGCCAAACCCAATAAAATACATAGAAGAATCTACTCAACGCTAATCCTGAACTTTTGTTCACCGGGGGTCATTTTTCCCTTTGGGAAACGCTTTACCAAGTCGTATATTTCCAGTGGTAAAAGCCAGGACTGTCCGAAGAATACAATCGATTCACTGCAAAAAAATGAGCGTGAAAATTTAGGGTGCTCTTAAAAAAAACCCCAAAAAATACAAAGTTTAAAGCAACAGAAATAAAGGATGAAACCCCAGGAAAAAAACAAAAACCCTCCTCTGCTGTCATCATCTCAGATACATCATTACCAACCATGAGACTGAGCTTATAGGATGTTCAAATGATTGTCTCCATTGTCCCCTGACTCTTGCACACCTTGGTTCAGCTGCATTGGGTCAAGTGGGGCTGAATTTTGGGTAATAAAACTGGACAAATTCCTAGGAGCTCAGTTTTGAAGAGGGCCCTTTAGGGTGGAAAATCCAAGAGCATCCAAAACAACCCCCAAAAGTTTTTTTGTCAAGTGGTAGGGGGGGGAAACAAAAAAAAGTAGGTTTCTTAAAGGAAGTAAAAACCAATCAGAAAATAACATTACCCCCTAGGGGGCCCCAGTTAAAAAAAACGGTTTTTGGCTAAAACTCAAATTTTTTTTCCCATAGGGTTTTTCTTTTGGGGGAAAAGAGGGGGGAATTTTTGACCAAACAGGTTAAAACCCGGGGCCCCTAATTTTAATACTTTGCAGTTCCCTTTTATTGTTCTGATCTTCCAAGGCACGGGCGGTACAAAACCTTTGAAGGTGTCACTGGCGCCAAGATGTTAACAGCAGATCATTTGAATGGTTGTTCTCATCATGCTGTTTCACATTGCCTGTTTTTCACAGCCAGCTTCAGGTTCCGACTTCCTGGTCAGGCTATGGATGGTTCTGCAGCTTTAGACTCCCAGTTACTTTTCAGGCTTTGGGTGGTTCTACAGCTTTAGGTTCCAACTTTCTGTTTAGTCTGTGGTTGATTCTATAGCAGTGATTGGTATATCAGCTATGCTATTCCTAGCTTAGCTTGTTACAGTGACATTAGTGTTTTAGGTTTATAAACTGTAGTGCACAAGGGGTGACATGTATGAAGCTCGAGGCATCGGAGCGCACGTTTTCGCCCGATTTAAAGTGAAAGCTGCGCCTCATGTATGTCGGCACCCAAGGTGCGCTCATACATGCGGTATAAAGTCCCCTGCACTTCGCCAGTGTGTGAGGCGCAGCGCGGAACTTAGGCGCAGAAGGACTGCGCCTAACATGTATTCCGATTCAAGACAGGCTGGAAAACAGCGAGAAATCATTAAACATATTAGTGAAGAGGTCGGCAGAAAACAACCAATCAGAATAGGAGCGACAGTGAACCATTAAAACCTATGGAGTAGTATTAACCAATCAAATGAAAAGGCGGGCAATTCAAAATACAGTAAAAAAGGTTGAAAAGAGCTGATTGGTTGAGCCCAGGCGGCAGATATGAATCCACCAATCATATGAAGTGCGTCTATTTTGAGTGTAGCAAGAAGGGCGCGATAGAAGGGCGTCCTAATAGTTTTTACTGTCTATGGGAAATATTCTAGTACTGTGATTGGTTGGGGGGAAGAGGGGCTTGTCCCAATTATATAATATATAATATATATATTAATATATTAAATATATATATTAATATATAAGTAATAATAATATATAATTAATAATATATAATTAATAATATATATATATATATATATATATATATATATATATATATATATATATATATATATATATATTAATATATATATTAAAAATAAACTCAATACAGTAAGCTCTATATATTGATCAAATGCCTGAGCTGACCAAGCTTGTATGGGAAGCTGCATAGGTAGCCATGTCTATCAATGGTAGATGTCACATGTTAATCATTGGCATCCAACACCTGAGATGACCAATATAATATGGGAAGTCATAAGGATAGCCATGCCTATTAATAATAAACTCCACACATTGGCCAGTGGAGATGACCAAGCCAATATGGGAAGCTGTAGAGTTAGCCATATCTATTAGACATATACTATGTACCCTGACATCTTTCTATTACATCCAACAGAAATGTTTTCTGCATTTTGTGCTTCAATAGTTTAAGATCAGACAAACTGGGCTTCATACATCAAAAAGCCTTAGACACCTATACATCTGCCATCGGTCACCAGGTGTCCATATTTAAAGCACGTTTGATATGTACTAACCACTACATACTGGGAATATTTCACATGACTGGCCGTGTTAGAGATGTTCTGACCGAGTCATCTAGACATCACAGGCGCCCCTTGGCACAGTCACTCAGATCTGCACAGTTGCCCATTTTTTGGCTTCCAGACCTGACTGGTCACTTTCTGCCTAACATGTCCCACATCTTGACAATTGCCAATGTCATGAGATAATCAACATTATTCACTTTACCTGTAAGAAGTTTTAAAGCTTTTTAGATCAGTGTATCTAGCAGTATTATGTGAGTTATTGGGTTTACCATTTGGATGCTAATTATTATTTCACAATATCCATGGATATAATATGGAATGTATACTTCAGTAAAGCGTGGTATGATGCTCTTATTAGACTGAAACACTGTCAGAAATAGTAATCTAGAGGCCAAAGATTTCTTGTTGCCATTGGCCCCATTTTCTGTAGGGAAAAAGGTCAAGAACAATATATGGATACAAAAATGACCATCAACCAACTTGTGTAATTGACATTTGGAATGAGTACTTAGGGTATGTTCCAAGCCAGCCCATGTATCAGAGTCTTGGCCTGATGTAGGATGTCCACTTTACAACTTTGAGAAACCTTAGTTGAGCATGTATTTGCTTTATATGTCTATTAATAATAAACTCCATACATTAAGCTCCACATATTGATCATTGGAATCAAGCACCTGAGCTGACCAAGCTGGTATGGGAAGTTGTAGAGGTAGCCATGTCTATTATTGGTAGATGTCACTCGTTTATCATTGGCATCCAACAACTGAGATGACCAATATATTATAGGAAGTTATAAAGATAGCCATGCCTATTAATAGTAAACTCCCATTGGCATCCAGCACCTGAGATGACCAATATAATATGGGAAGTCATAAAGATAGCCACATCTATTAAGAGTAAACTTCACACATTGAACATTGGCAACCAACACTGGAGATGACCAAGCCGGTATGGGAAGCTGTAGAGGTAGCCATATTTATTACTGGTGAACTCCACAAATTGGCCATTGGCATCCAACACTAGAGATAACCAAACCAGTATGGGAAACCATAGAGGTAACCATGTCTATTAATGATAAACTCCACACAGTGATCATTGCCATCCAGCACCTGAGATGGTCAGGCCAGTATAGGGAGTCGAAGTTCTATTGGAGACACTCATAATTGTGTATACATCTGTCCTAAACATAGATATCTGCAGGATATCATGTATTTCTACATATTTACTTTTCGAGTTTCTCCTTGGGTGTTCAGGATTAGCCAGAATATGTCCACGTTGAGCTCCCCTGCCATTTCAGAGGCTTCAATATTGAACCATAATCCTGGACAACAAATGCTCTATGTATTGGAACAAAATATCTCAGGGAATAAAATATATTTATTAGGATTTAAAATCTGAAGAATACATGCAGCTTTTATAGCGAGGATGAAGTAATCTAATGAAATATTGTGGGCAAAAAAGATTTATGATCTGTTCAAGCTCCACGTAGTTCATTGCTTGGTCTCAAGGTTATTAAAAGCAGTATACATTGGATTAAAATGTTTTAATAAACTGGGCTTGGAACAAGACATTTGTTGAGAATAAAGTTATTTTGTATCCTTCGTGTGTGTTCTCTAAAAAGAATATTGACATTTCTATGAATTATTACAAGAAGTTTGGATGTAGAGAGACTTCGAGGAGAAGAGACGGAATCATTCAGAGGACATAACCCACGAACGTCTTCAACTTCATACATTCAGCTTCAAGATTATATCATGTAAGCATTAATTTACTTTTGGAAACTCTTGACTTGAAAAACACTACAATTTTTTGGGCCATATGGCTGGACTAGAAATTAACAGGTGCAGCTAATTGCTGAGCAGCAGCTCACACACCCCACTGCTAGGGGAACAATTAGATGATAAAAAACTGCACATTAACTTAATACCTGTTCACACCAGCATGCAGAAAAGTCACAGTATAATGCATGGGGAGATTGCACAAATGCAAAAATACCAATAGAACAACCCCTCACACACTCTCAATGCATGAGGGGGGTGGTTGCTGGTACTACAATTGCATATAAATAAGGTGATACAGAAGGGTGCCATAAATACAGATACGTGTGGTGCACCATGCTGGGTTACAATCTATCAGTGACACCCATACTATTACACTAGGCGGGCTGCCCAGCACTTTCTGGGTGTCCAACACAAAACACAGGCACCCTCCGCTCCCCAGCACTGTTGGGCAGATAAAAAATATGGCATACTGGAGAAATGTTAAATATGAGTTATTAGTTGGTAATGGGACTCCGGTACGCAAGCTCACAACCGGCATCAACGGTCCTCATGTCTTGCGAGTCCCTATACTAACAATTTACAGAAAAAACACATACAAAAAATGGGACATCACTTACTCAAAAAACACTACAATTTTTGGGCCGTTGTCACAGCTCAATGGCTGTACTAGACTGAACCCAGTAGCAGGTAACTCTGGCCCATATGCTACTTGGGAAAAATGAACAGGTGCATCTAATTGCTGAGCAGCAACTCATACACCCCACCACTAGGGGACTTTTGACTTGCAATAATGTCTGTGGGGAGAGTGTCCCATCAATATTATTTACCCTTGTACATGAACTGAGGAAACCAAAACAGCCCCCACTTTATTTTGCAACCATGTTAGCCAAAAACAGTGTAATGATGCTGATTGACTCCAAACAGCAACAAGCAACACAGTGAAGTGCATCGGCAGTCAGGTGAAATAGCCCTGTGAAGCGCGTCAATAAAAGGACTCACCACCAGATGATTCAGTGGGCGGATGAAGAAAGGTGCACCGTTTGGTAGGGATTCAATGAAGGTATACTCCAGGAATGGAAGAGCAATAGAAAAAAACTGTTTAACCAACTTCCCAAAATTTTCCTTTAAAAGCTCACCCTACAATACCCTAACAGGAAACCCTTTTTATCCCTGAGTTAACCTGAAGTTTTTCATAAAATTTGTCTGTAAATTACAATTGACCCTACTATAACAAGCAGCTTTAGGATCCAGCAAATCCTGGGCAGGGTCCAACAGACACTAGACAAAAAACACATTTATATTTCTCAGAACTACAATGCCAAGATCATGGCCAACTGGAATTGAGACAAAGAACAAGATACTTCAGCCTGACACAACTGAACTAGACAATAGACTACAACATAGAACAACCCAACATAACATAACTAAACAGGACCAATACTTCTATACTTCTATACTATGCAATCTGAGCGCAATTTTCAATGGTGGAACTTTTTTAGTCTGCTAATGAGCTAAGGTGTGCAGACAGATTAGCTGACATGAAAGTTTTCTGAGCAGTTGCCATGCAGCCACTCCAAACAAACACAGACAATAGAAGACAGACATAACACAGAAACTCAAGCTGTTCTTATAAGCAGGAAAGGATAAATGACAGGAGAGTCCCTGCTGTAGATAACAAAGTGTAATTTCTCACCTAAAATGGATTCAAAGGGGGGGCTAACAACATTATAGGGTGCAGTGACATGATTATGCACTAGAAGAAAAAGTCCAACCTAAATTTCATCTTAATAGTTTATTTAAATAATAGTTTGAAAAATCAAAAAAACTTTGCGGGACCTTGCGACCCATAGGTTGCAGCCAATTCAGAACTGTGAATAAAATATCCAGATCCATATGAAATCCTTCGGAGGGTATGGTGAAGCCCAAGAATGGAAGCTTTTGTATTTCAAAAAGACACGACTTTAGCTTGGCATACAGGATGTTCTTTCACAACCTCAAGAGAGAGTGCACATATTGGTGATGCGTCTATAGATCCTTAGAGAAAATCAGTATACTATCCAAATAGACCAGAACATATTGATAGAGAACTTCTCTACAGATGTTACTTACTAATTATTGAAAGACTATAGGAGCATTGCAAAGACCGAATGGCATTACTAGTGTGTATCCTGGTTATTGAAGACAACCTTCCTTTTTTCTCCTATTAAATTGTGGGCTCCAAAGAAATCCAACTTATATAAGTAAGGGGTCCTTTTACATGATCAAATATCTGTGAGATCACCTTGAGTGGATACCCATAGTCAATGCAGGGTCTTTGTAAATCATTCTTCTTCCTAATGGAAAAGATCCCAGTCCTGTCAGGCAAAGAAGATTTCCAGATAAAGTCTCCAAACTCTGAAAGCGATATACTCCACCTTCAGGATATATATGTTCTAGAAGCAATGGAAGGGCACAGTCCAAAGATATGGGACTAGCAGTGCTCCTTTTGACATTTTAGAGGAGAGATCTACACACATCTCTAAAGGAGATATTGACCTGAGCAGGAGCAGATGAGTAAAAATCTCATTGAAAAAACACTACCGGGAATAGGTTGGGGCACAGATAGTGATATGACCATTTATTAGCTAGGGATGGAGTCACCATGCACGTCTTGGTCACCGCTAAGGACCGCAGGAGGGCTTGTGTGGGTTTTACTGCCTCGGATCCCCCTATGTCTACTCACCTCTCCACGCTCCTGCTCTGGTCTCCTGTCTGTGTCTGTTTCACATACACCCCCTCCCTTGGGAGAGTGCGCTGGCTCTCTGGAATTTAAAGGGCATTAGCTAATTACCTGGCCAGTGGCTGACTTAATGAACTTCCTGTGTGCGCTCTGCATCAGTTCGTGTATGTTCCTACATTGAGCCTGACCTCTGCGTTGCTGTAGCCTGGTTCCTGTGATACCTGCTGTTATATGTGCTGCCACACCACTCTACTATCTGCCTGTACATTACTACCATCATCTGCTGCACCTGCCTGAGACTCACAACGTCTGCCTGCTCCCACAGCTCTATGCCTGGCACCTCGGCTGTCACCACGAGTGGCCACATTAAGGTTAGCGACCTGGAAGACCACTGCAGCAAAGTCCATCCTGCCTTGCAACGGGCTCTGTTGAATACCTGGGGGCTCCTCAGACTTTATTCTCAGCTGGGTCTGCACCATCTCTTGTAGTGACCCTGTGGATCCAGCACCTTCATACCCGCTAGCCTGTCAGTACCAACTAACCCCAGTCTGTGACAGATGGGAATGTCGTCCAAGTCAAACACAACAGTCAAGGCCAACTGGATTCCTGAAGAACCAGATAGGAATTTATTCTGGTAAGAAGAACTCCCTCTTGGAAATGGACCAGAATGGTGCGGTGACTGATAAGACCCTGAGGAATTAGTGATCCACTGAAAGACGTGAGACATTGAGGTTCTTGAAGCCCATTACATTATGCGTAGGAAGATGACCTCTACCGGCTTTTAAAGGTATTGCAGGTGACCACTATGCTGAGGAGATAGGGCAACAAGAAATATGTACAGACCAGTCCTGTAAATACAGAGCTCACTATCACTTTACTCAGTTGAGGCACTTTAATTTTGGTGATTGCAAGTAACTTATATACAGGCGCGTAATTTTTGTTTTTTACAAGGAGATATATACGTTAGTAAAAACTTAAAGTAGGCAATTCTGTTGGAGCAGTAGTTTATTTATCCCAGTCTCTTTTTGTAAGTAATGGACTTAGACATAGACATTCTTGTTGTTAGGCCTTGTTACAAAAGACACCTTAATGCTCAGTCTCTACCAGCAGGTTCAGCTACCAAGGCTTGGTATTTCACAGTGAAGTGAATCATGGGGCCCATCAGTGGAATTGATTATTCGGGTCCACCAGTGGAGTTGATTCTGGGAGCCACCAGTGAAGTTAATCCTGGTGCCCATCAGTGGAATTGATTATTGGGGTCCACCAGTGGAGTTGATTCTGGGGGCCACCAGTGGAGTTGATTATGGGGGCCACCAGTGGAGTTAATCCTGGGACCCATCAGTGGAGTTGATTCTAGGGGCACACCAGCTAATAAACATGCCTCTTACACTCTTCCTCTTGCTTTTTGCCCAATTTTTTCTATCTGGCTCTCCCAAGAATATGTATGCATACTCCAGGTCTTCCTTGCTCAAGGACCGACCGGGGGTTTCCCCTATTTCCATGTAGGCTACTTCGAGCCTTTGAAGGCTCTTTGGTATAGAATCAGTAAAGCAGAAGAAGCAGATGAGATATGGTAAATTTTCTTGAAGACTCTTTAAAGTGTGATCGGGAAGGAGGTTATGGAAACATGACAGGGCTTGCTTTACTCCCAAAGAGGGGATACCCAGGTCAAGGCTTCTCTTCTAAGTGGGTCACCTTTACTTGGCCGGAGAAGAATTGTTGTGGATACAACTTAAAGCATATAGGATACCTCTTACCTCAAAATTACATGTACTGGGCTTAGCTCTATTCCAAGTACAGTTCCCATGAGGCAACATGAACCAAAGCCATGGTCAGGCATACCACTGCTGTATAGGCTATATTCAAATATACCTGTCTTGTAAGTGAATGACCCATCTCCATCTACTAATACCTACTTAGCTAAACTACAAGACTGAGTGAATGCCAGCTGGCTCCAATTATAAATACACCTCCTAGGCATATATCTGGTTGATACGTCATAAATGTTTGAGATTATAATACCCTTTTGAAGCTTCCAAGGAGGGGATCTTTTTTGAGTAGAGATGTATCCAAAGTGAGGTGATGGTTATACTTTCATATAATTACCCATCAATTCTATAATCTGGTTGAAGAATACGGACTTCAGCCTAGGAGCAGCTGTAGAATCATACTGATATCAGCGACCAACTGCAAGCGATTAGCTGAAAATGACATGTAAAAACAATGTCAAACAGTTTAAATGTACTCGAGCTAAGCTAACATCCATGTAATAAAGGGAAGATCAGCGGCATTATATGCAATTTATGGATTAAACTACCAGCTGGGCTCCATCTGCTAAAGCTGGGAGGAATGTGGTCTCACACTGGGTTCTGTTGGCACTAGAGACATTTTTTTTCTCCAAAACAGTTTTAACACCACAATGGCCACAGGTGGAGGTCATCCTGAGATCCTGCTTAGGGTTCATATTACTATTGAAAGTAAGCAAGTGATCGGCACTATTATGTTTTTTGAAAAATCAGCCATTAAAAACTAATAGCTATATCATTATCAATACCAGTAAACAAAAGGTTCTATGAGATGTTAGAGATAATTGGAACACAAACTCTTATCTTAACTTGCTATAATTTTGAAGGTGGACACTTCATCAGTTGACCATCCAGATAGCAAGCCAACAGGAGTATCAAATCGAGCCCTGTTTCAAAGTGCCCAGTCTCTTTTACTAGCAGGTCCAGTTTCAGGGACCAACGATCCTCACCAATGATCCTCATTCAGATGACACAGGTGATTCCAATATCATAGATGTTAAACTTGTGCTCTAAAAGTCCTTCAGTCTCCGCTTTCTCTCAAGGTGCTCATGGTCATTATCGGTAGGCACCGTCAATTACTGCCACCCACACTATCAACTATAGGAGTTGCATTAATTACTTCCTTCATGGCCAAAACAGTAGTCCATGGCTAACTTTCACAGAAACGTTTCAGTTCAGCACCAGACTGGTCGGACCTCTTTCACTGCTGTGCCAATGGCATCTTATCACTGGTCAGGATGGCTACTATTTCACTGTAGGACATTACTCTACTCAACACACATGTCACATTGGTGTGAATTATCCAATTTATCTAAAGCCGGAGACTCATCTAGAGTAACAGGGTCTCCAAATCACTCATCACCTCTGTAAACAGGGGCATCCCATGCTAATCCCCACATGACTAACTTTTGCAGCCAGGATCCATGAGTGTGAATTTCCCTGCTGCCATATTGCCAACAGCACAAAAAGTTGGCCTTGTTTATTGCAGAGGGATCTGCAGTAAAGGCAACTTCAGAGAGGACATCATCATTATATCATTATTGGTGAAGTTCATATATGAGACAATGGAGATTATTGGAACAAGACCTCCAATCATAACTTGCAGTCATTTTGTCAGGTGGACCTCACATCGGTTGACCATCTAGATTGTCAGTCAAAAGGTGCATTAGATTGAGCCTTGTTACAAAAGTTTTCCCCCAGTCCTTGTACTGGGGTTCAGTTTCATTTTTCGAATTCACAGTTCCCCCCTCAAAAATCCTCATTCAGATGACTCAGTTGTTCGATGTCACAAATGTAAAACTTTGCTCCAAGGGTCTCGGCTCCCCTTTCCTTTGGATGTCATGTTCTCACTTCTGTAGATGTGTCAACTTTTCCCATTCACCCCTAAAAACAACAATCACATGGTTCCCCCTCCTGAAAAAAACAGTGCCACAGCTTTTTCTTCAGAAACGTTTCTTTCAGCCCGACTTCCCAAAAACTTCTCTCTCACCACTGCTCCAATGGCAGCGTATATTACAGGCCAGGAAAGCGACTATCTCACTTGAAGACACCACTCAACTCAAATCGTTGGGAATCATCCAATTTATGCAAAGCTGAAAACTCCCCCCTAAAGTCATATGGTTTCCAAATCACTCATCACCTTTATGATGCTAGTGCCTACCGTACAAATGTTTGCATCCAGGACCCATGAGTGTTCATTTCCATGCTGCCATGTCACCAGCAGCACAGAATGTTGGCCTGGTTTGTTATTTTGAGTGGTAATTACATAGTTTGTAATCCTGAAAAAAGACAGATGTCCATCCGTTCCTATTTTGACAGTGTTGATCCAGAGGAAGGCAAGAAAAACCCACTAGTTAAAAGTTAATTGTCCACATTTTAGGGAAAAAATTCCTTCCTGACTCCAATCTGGTAGTTGGAATAAATCCCTTTCCAGAACCTGTCATTATGTTATTTTTACTTTTAAAAATTGATCCAACCCTTCTCCAGTTCCCGGTCATAAGCTTGTTTATTATTTGATCTAGAAAAAGTATCCAGTCCCTTTTACAAACCTGGTCACATAAAATTGTTTTATTAAAACATCTAAAATGTATCCAACCCCTTTTCCCCGAAAAATGTCACTAAAACTTTTTATATTTTTTACACTGAAATTACCAGACCCTCTCCAGAATCCTATCATTTTAAATTTATTTATTACATCAGAAATTACCCCCGACTTTCCCGAATCCCCGGTCATAAACCTTTTTTATTATTACATTTGAAAATTTTTAAAAATTCTCCGTCCGGTCACAAAAACTTTTCAATTATTAATTAGAAAAATTGGGCCTTCTCCAAATCCGGGCCTATAATTTTTTAATTTATTAATCTAGAAAAAGTACCAGACCCTTCTCCAAAAAACCGGGGGACTATAACCTGTTTTTTTTATTACATTAGAAATGTATCCGACCCTTCTTCAGAATCCCGGTCACTATAATTGTTTTTTATTTTCATATAGAAAAGTATCCAAAACCCCTTTTCCCCAAACCCCGGGCCTTAAAATTTTTTATTATTAAAAATTGAAATGTTCCCAACCTTCTCAAATCCCGGTCACTAAAACTTTTTTTA
>JAODAL010018704.1:0-74046 GCA_025379985.1 Phyllomedusa bahiana | reverse complement strand
AGCGTGCCCACCTCCCGATTTTGGGGGCGGCGGTGCCGCTGTGCGGTGACCAGGGGTCCCCAAAACCCCCGGGGGCGGGGGCGCGGGCCCACCCGTGACAAAAGTATCTCACAAAAGTGAGTCTCATCGCATTTTGTAAAATATTGTTTTATATCGTTTCATGGGAAAACATGAAGATTGATACTTTGAAAAAATGTAAAGAAATAGTGTACTTTTTTTTTAAAAACAGTGTAATTTTGGGGTGTCCCCTCAAAATAATTTACAGAAAAAAGGGGAAGAAATTTACTAAAAAGAAAAAAAAAGGGGTATTTTTGCATCTTTTTAAGTCTCCAATATTTCGAACTGTGGCGTTTTGCATGCTATGGAAATATCCCAAATTTGGGGGTGCATTTTTTATGCCCCCTGGGTGAGTGTGTTGGCGTTATGTTGGCTTGACATGGGCGATGTGATAGTCGGCCATCAATGATAAGGTTTTCAATAGTGAGCAGTCGTTTAGGCCCCCTGACCATTAAGTTATGGGAGAGCAACAACACCTTCTTTCTTACACCCAAACGGGTGGAGAAGCTGGATTTAACACACAACATTTTAAATGGATAGTGTACTTCTTAGGAAAACACACTTAGGTTATAAAACCCACAGAAAAAAAAACACACACCTTTCATTTCCCCTGTCTTGTACCACAGCATGCCCCTTAAAACCTGATCACCCCACAAATTAAAAAGTGCGAAGGCAGTTGATTTGAACATCATGTTACTTTAATGGACATTTAATTCCCCGGGCCCGAAACGAGCATGAGCCCCCAAAATTGTGACCCCCCATTTAAAAAGTGCCGGAAAAAGGGTCTTGAACCCCATTTTAGTTTCATGGCATTGCTATACCGTCTGGGGGACACAGATCCCCAAACCCGCTGATCCATGCTGCGATGCTGATGGGACATTGTGCCGTGACTTGGGGACGGGAGGTAAGGGGTGTGGATGCAGGTTGCATTAACCACTTGAAGGAAGATTGGCGACGCTGTTGTTTTCTGAGATTACGGGCCCCGCCCAGCGGGAAGGCCCGACGGTCCTGCAACTGACATCCGCTGGGTGCGTTGGGGTTTCGCCCGCATGGAAGGGCCCTTCTTCGTACCTTACCCCATGTGTACCCCCCCCTTTTTCTCTTACCCCCTGCATTTCGCTCATTTTTAGAAAATAAAAATTTGAGAAGGTATGGGAAAAGTTTTGGAAAGTTCTTATTAAAAAAACGGGAAAAACAGCTATTCCAAATCCCCCTTAAACAAAAAAAAATTGCTGGATTCAAAAATTTAACTGCAAGGGGTCTTCAACAAATCTGGACTGGCAAAAGTGCAAAAAACACGTATTGTTTGTTTGTATAATAAAGGTATTTTTTGCACTTTTAATTCACCCGTGGTGAATATGAATTTTTCTGTTTTAAGATTTAGGTGGTTGCTGCGTCAATGAACAAAAGGGGGGGCGCAAAAGTAAAAAAAAAAACGTATTGTTTGTTTTCGTATGTTCACGGAAATTTTTGGAAAAAACAACCTGTGCGACTACAAGATTGTGGATTGTAATTTTCTGCAAAGGGGGATATATCAAAAACGGGGGGGAAAAGGGGAAAATTGAAAAGAACACCTATCTGAAATGTATATGATAATAAAAGTGGAGTTTTGCAGCTAACAAAGAGACCTGCAGTTACTAGAAATGATGTTTATCCAATATAAGTTCAGGCTGCCCAATATCAGGAAATATTTCAATAGCAAAACTGTTAATAATAAAGATATTCCACTACAATGTCTACACTAAGTCTTGGTGAACTTTATCCAGTGTTCTTTATAGATAGAGCTTGTCTGTGTTCGCCCGCGGGCCCCCCCCCACTCCCCCCGTGACTTTACAGCGGTAGATGCTGCGTTAAAATTCTATAGCTGACGACAAAAAATATTAAAATCTCTAATCTAACTAAATTGGAAGGATCACAGCTAATAGTAGAGGTTTCTCTGTGCAGAAATAGACTAATTTCGCCGAGCTGTTTGGCCACAGGCAGAGCGCACGTCCTATTCCTATGAGACGCTGAGAGACACTAAGGCTGAACAGGAAACGCTGTTCTATGTAATATGAGGTCATGTAATTTTTCCAGCCAATCGCAACCATACACATCCCAGTTATGACGTCGCACACACATCTCACCCTGCTCTATTCTGTAATCTGATTTGCTGGCCGCCACAATTACAGGAAGCGCCGAAAATGGCGCGATCTTAATAGATGATGCACAGATTTTAACCTTAATTATCGCATGATCTGAAAATTTTGATCACCATAAAAACCTTGCCGATTTCAAATTTGTCGATAAAAATCGCTCAACACTAGCTACCACCAATTAACTGCACCTGGGTATTTTTCTTAAAGAGGTTTTGCCAGGACGTGCCTTATCTGCTAAGAATCAAATGTAAACAAGCCACGCTGAGCTGAGAGAGCTAGAGACACAGCCAGAGCACAGAGCCGTGCATAAGGGATCATGTGAAATGTTCACTCAAATAATCAAACTACAACTAGTGGATTCTGTATACAAAAGACAACACCTTTTCTCTACAGCAGCTTGAAAGCTTGTTCATGTTCTCTGTCATCAGATAAAGCAGGGATCTTCTCAGATAATCACACTACAACTAGTGGATTCTGTATACAAAAGACAACATATTTCTACCTGGTGCCTTGAAAGCTTCTTCAGCTCCCTTTCATCAGATAAGAAGTGTTCTCTGCGCAAGCCCGTCCAGCAGCTCTTGTCAGGTCGTATCTAATAGAAGCTTTTAAGCAACTAAGGGCAGGTAAGGCAGCCTGTAGCTCTCTCAGACTGCAATTTTTTAATCACATATATTTAGAAAAGTGATTAAATACCAATTTTGGAGGATCCCACGTCAACATTACATCGTGGCAAAACACCTTTAAGTAGCATGGGGGCTTGTGCTGCCTCTGTGCTGTGTTCAGTCTCATTTCAGCTTCCTAGCTGTGAGTACGGCCGTGTTTCCGTTTTTTGCCCTCAAAATAACTAAACACTAAATAATGTCTAAACTGCTTGCAACAAAAGTGAGTACACCCCTAAGTGAAAATGGACAAATTGTGCCCAATTTGCCATTTTCCCTGCGGTGTCATGTGACTTGTTAGAGTTACAAGGTCTCAGGTGAATAGGGAGCAGGTGTGTTAAATTTGGTGTTATAGGTCTCACACTCTCATACTAGTCTACTGATAGCTAAACATGGCATCTCATGGCAAAGAACTCTGATGGTCTGAAAAAGAGAATTGTTGCGTTACATAAAGATGGCCTCAGCTACAAGAAGACTGCCAACACCTTGAAACTGAGCTGCAGCATGGTAGCCAAGACCACACAGCGATTTAACAAGACAGGTTCCACTCAGAATATGCCTCGCCATGGTTGACCAAAGAAGTTGAGTGCATGTGCTCAGCGTCATATCCAAGCTTGACTTTTCAAAATAGTCATATGAGTGCTGCCAGCATTTCTGCAGAGGTTAAAGGCATAGGGGGTCAGCCTGTCAGTGCTCAGACCATACGCCACACACTGCATCAAATTGGTCTGCATAGCTGTTGTCCCAGAAGGAAGCCTCTTCTAAAGAAAGCCTACTAACAGTTTGCTGAAGACAAGCAGACTAAGGATATGGAGTACTGGAACAATGTCTTGTGGTCTTATGAGACCAAGATAAACTTATTTGGTTGAGATAGTGTCAAGTGTGTTTGGTGGCAACTAGGTGATGAGTACAAAGACAGGTGTGTCTTGCCTACAGTCTAGCATGGTGATGGGAGTGTCATTGTTTGGGGCTGCATGAAGCTGCCGGCTGTGGGGAGCTACAGTTCACTGAGGGAACCATGAATGGCAACATGTACTGTGACATACTGAAGCAGATCATGATCCTCTCCCTTTGGAACTTGGGCCGTAGTGCATTATTCCAACATGATAATGACCCCAAACACACCTCCAAGACAACCACTGCCTGGCTCAGAAAATGAGGGTAAAGGTGCTGGACTGGCCAAGCATGTCTCCAGACCTAAACCCTATTGAGCATCTGTGGGGCATGTTCAAATTAAAGGTGGAGGAGTGCAAGGTCTCCAACATCCACCAGCTCTGTGATGTTGTCATGAAGGAGTAGAAGAAGATTCCAGTGGCAATATGTGAAGCTCTAGTGAACTCCATGCCCAAGAGAGTTAAGGCAGTGCTGGAAAATAATGATGGC
This sequence comes from Phyllomedusa bahiana, assembly GCA_025379985.1. Taxonomy (NCBI): domain Eukaryota; kingdom Metazoa; phylum Chordata; class Amphibia; order Anura; family Hylidae; genus Phyllomedusa; species Phyllomedusa bahiana. The sequence continues at coordinate 69,809 of JAODAL010018704.1, read as the reverse complement.
CACACAAAATATTGACACTTTGGGCACAATTTGTCCATTTTCACTTAGGGGTGTACTCACTTTTGTTGCCAGCAGTTTAGACATTGATGGCTGTGTGTTGAGTTATTTTGAGGGCACACCAAATTTACACTGTTATACAAGCTGTACACTGACTACTTTACATTGTATCAAAGTGTCATATCTTCAGTGTTGTCCCATGAAAAGATATAATACAATATTTACAAAAATGTGAGGGGTGTACTCACTTTTGTGAGATACTGTAAATATGGTAAACATTACTTGGTAATTAGGCTCAGGCAGACCTGGTCATTGCAGAGTTAAAAATTGCACTGCAAAGAGCATTTCTCTCTGGTTGAAATTCCACTGCAGCCAACAGAATTCAATGAAAAGTATGTTCTTATATATATTTTTTAAATATATTAAAAATGTCATAGTAAAATAATATTGGAACCGGCCCTGGTCTGTAAAATGTTATCATTTTCCAAGTTTGTGGTCAAATTGACAATATGAACTATTAAAAATACATATATAAAGCTTTCCATAAGGAAATACAATACATAGCATATAGTGGCCACACCAGTCTACAGGAAGTGTGCAGGAAATGTGTGGCCAGATAAGTCATTTTACACTTGACTCCAATGAAGTTCACATTGTCCCTGCTGAGCTGGCAGCAGTTTGTTCAGATTTATGTTACATATCTGCAGTTAATGGACTGAAGATATCGAGTTCTACGAATGTCTCTTGGAAAATGATACTGAAGTCTTATATATTAAATCACTTCAATGCAATGATATAAACGCAGCATCGAAACACATTGCTTTTAATAGTTTAATTTTAAATTTTGGTATGAGTTTCATGCATTACTTGCAGCGAAATGTATAGACTGTGTTCTAACAGGGAGACATTCAGAGCAGGACATTAGATGAGGAGGGAGCGCTCTGGATTTGTCTAGCCTTTCCTTAAAAGGGAATTCAGCATTGCACGCCAGCCATGGCTAATGAGAATTGGGGGTGGGAGGAAGCAGATGGTCTCTAACACTGATGTTTGGTGTCAAACAGGCTTTATTGTATGAGAGATTATTCAGCAATATACAGTGGATCCATTCACTGTGAACAAGCCAAATGCCTTCCTGAAATAAGCAGCCAATTGTACAATCTATAATCAGACATAATGCTTACCAATACGTATTTCATGTTGAGTAATGTAGATTGAATTCTAAAATTCTGCATGACTTGTCAGCTGATATACATTGCATATATTGACCATAGAAGGTCATCTATGTTGGATTTCTTACATATAGCTGATGATTGAGAAAAACAGAAACTGGTGGATTTTTTCTCTGCAAAAAAGCACACAGACATTCTTTGGATTCCATAGAAAAAAATATAACATTTGGCTAAAGTACATCATCAAATAATTATATTCACTTTTTAAGCACAATGCAGTTTTCAGTGCTATTATTCGCTCTATTTAACCCCTTAAGCACCAGGCCTGAAAAGGCCTTAATGACCAGCAACATTTTTTAGTTTTTGCCACATTGTGTTTCAAAAATTGTTACTTTTTTATTTTTCAAATGACACAGTTGTATGAGGACTTGTTTTATGCAAGTGAAGTTTTTTGGGGTCATAGTTTTACTTTGCAAATAAACTATTACATAATATTTTAAAACTTTTTTTGCAGCGTAAACATAAAGTTTTTTTCTGTATTTTTTTTTACACCATTCATATTTCACACTAAATAACAGTCGTGTTGACACCTAATATGTATGGTTTTCTTTGTTTTGTTTTTTTGTGTAATGTAGGCATAATAATTCTGTATTAAATATTTATTTTTATTTTATTTTTTCTACACTTATGTTTTTTAATTTTTTCAAATCCCATTAAGGAATACACTTTTTTAGACTTAAAGGGTTTGTCTCACTACAAAGATTGTCATTCAAATTAAAGATCTTCAAAAAATAAGCACGTTTGCAATATATGTCAATAACAAATCTCCTACTGATTTCTAGATAACTTGTTTTTAGTGGCTTCAGAGGCTGCTGAGGTCTCTATAGTCACCGACCTGCTTGTTCTCCCTGATAGGCTGTATCTCTGGCATCTTATCACAACAGGTCGCGTAGGGAGCGAGCACACAAGTTTAACTATCTCCTGTCCTTTCTCTCTCTGTCCTCGCTCTGCCTGCGGCACAGCTCAGTGATTTAGAGCAGGCATACTAGCAGCCCCTGTCATCTCCCCTGCTGCCTTATCTGTGTCTCAGCCTAATTATTATTCACTGCTGTTAACTATTTCCTGCCCATGTCATTCAGCTCTGAGTCAGCCTAATTAGCATTCACTCTCCTGTTTACCTAACCAGCTTCACTGCTGAAGTGAATGATTCAGGCAGGAAATAGTCAACAGTCAGTGAATAGTAATTAAGCAGACACAGACAGATGTAGCACTGAGATAACTCCATGCAAATACAACACATCAGAGATTATTTGAATCGCTTCCCCCCTGCTCAATTCCCTGTGCTGGGAACCCCTGGCCCGGGTCATGTATGGATGTATGGGGAGAGAAATATGTGCTGTGTACACGGTGGATACTATTGAATGGTGAGCAGCAGGGGAAAGAGAACTCTGTGATCTGAGATGTTCTCCCTTCCAATGCTGTTAGCATCGGGAGCGAGCGCAGCAGCATGACGTCACCTAGATGAAGGGAGGGGGGAGAGGACTCCAGGAAGCCAGTGCTCCCGCCCATGATTTCAAAACTACAGCTCTTAGGACAGCACCAAGGTAGGATGAAATCCAGTCGTGAGACAACTCCTTTAATAATATATTAGCATACTCCTATATGCTAATACATCACACTCAGTATAACACAGGCTGCAATTTGGGCACAACACAGTGTGCCCTGACTGCAGCCTTAGGTTAAGTCTACACGGCATTGGACTCAATCACTGAAAATCAAATCCTTAGACCGTTCATAAAACTGAGTTTTTTGTCCACTGCATTTTAAAAACAGCTGAAAAACTGATCATTTTTTGCCACGTTATTTTTTTTTGGCGCGCTTTTTAGCATGGTTTTAGTCTGTTTTTTTATATATATGCACAAATCAAGCCATTGTTTAAACACCTGGATGGGTTTTAAGCAAAACCGTACAAAACTGTGCCAAAAAAGTCCAGCAGTTTACATAGACTTCAATAGTAAATTTTCTGCCCTGCTCTGTTGTTTTTTGCAAGATGTTACAAAAAACAACCAGCTAATAAAACGAGGAGAAGAAAAATGTTCTGTGAAGTCTACAGAATGTTTTTACTATTAAAGTCTATGTGATCTGTTTTCAGTAGTTTTTTCAGCAGTTTTAGAAAAGAAAAACCCTGAAAAAACGACTGAAAATGTGTGTAGTGGAGACATAGCTTTAAGGTATGTTCACAGGGCCGGGACGACGGGTAGGCCAAGGTAGGCGACCGCCTACCTCAGCCTATCCCTAAGGGGCGCCGTCAGGGCTCCGACCCTCGCCGGGCTCCAGGCCGCTGCCGTGGGCCTGAAGCGCCGGCGGTCTCTGTGACCGCTTCTGCGGAGCAGAGAGCAAGCGCTCCCTGCCCCGCAGACAGTGTCGGGCCCGCTCCCCGGAGGATAGCTGGATCCTCCGGTGAGCTGCAGGGCCGACACAGCGGGGCCGCCGGGTCCTCACAGCGCTGAGGACCCGCCGCGGCCCCGTGCGCCTCAGCCGGCAGCGTCGCAATGACGTGATGTCATCGCGACGCTGCCTCTCCTCGGGCACATAGCGCGTCACAGGCCGTGCGCCCGAGGAGCTGCCGGAGGAGCGCGGGACTGAAGAGGACAGAAGAGGAGCGCGCGCCCGGGAATTGGGTAAGTATTAATGTTGTTGTTTTTAAGTGCCTGCCTGTGGCCCCCTATATCCCGCCTGCGGCCCCTATAATGCCTGCCTGCGGCCCCCATAATGCCTGCCTGCGGCCCCCTATAATGCCTGCCTGTGGCCCCCTATATTCTGCCTGTGGCCCCCATACGCCTGCCTGTGGCCCCCTATATCCTGCCTGCGGCCCCCATAATGCCTGCCTGCGGCCACCTATAATGCCTGCCTGTGGCCCCCTATATTCTGCCTGTGGCCCCCATACGCCTGCCTGTGGCCCCCTATATCCTGCCTGTGGCCCCTATAATGCCTGCCTGCGGCCCCCTATAATACCTGCCTGCGGCCCCCTATAATGCCTGCCTGGTGCCCCTATATGCCTGCCTGGTGCCCCCATAAGCCTGCCTGAGCCCCCATACGCCTGTCTGTGGTCCCCATACGCCTGCCTGAGCCCCCATACGGCTGCCTGTGGCCCCTATATGCCTGCCTGTGGCCCCCGTACGCCTGCCTGAGCCCCTGTACGGCTGCCTGTGGCCCCTATATGCCTGCCTGTGGCCCCTATATGCCTGCCTGTGGCCCCCATACGCCTGCCTGGTGCCCCCATACGCCTGCCTGAGCCCCCATACGCCTGCCTGTGGCCCCCATACGCCTGCCTGAGGTCCCATACGCCTGCCTGAGGTCCCATACGCCTGCCTGTGGCCCCATACGCCTGCCTGTGGCCCCATACGCCTGCCTGTGGCCCCTATACGCCTGCCTGTGGCCCCATACGCCTGCCTGAGCCCCCATACGCCTGCCTGTGGCCCCATACGCCTGCCTGTGGCCCCATACGCCTGCCTGTGGCCCCATACGCCTGCCTGTGGCCCCATACGCCTGCCTGTGGCCCCATACGCCTGCCTGAGCCCCCATACGCCTGCCTGTAGCCCCCATACGCCTGCCTGAACCCCTAGCTATATATTTGCCTGAGCCCCTAGCTATATACCTGCCTGAGTGCCCCTATATTTATATACCTACCTGTCTAAGGGGACAATATCTATATACCTGCCTGACTGAGAGGGCATATCTATATACCTGTCTGACTAAGGGGACTTATATACCTATAATTAAGGAGTTACTGGAAATGTGAGGAATCTAAGATATTTGTGTCCAAATCCTCAGGGACGAGTCTTGGCCGGGAGCAATTGGCATGAAGGTGTGAACCGGATGGAGAAGAAAAGGGAAAGTGAACGATTAAGGGGCTGATGCCCTGAAACGCGTAAGCTACCATACACCTTCTTTTTGTGCTTGCTTGCTGCATGTTTTTTTATTCATTTCTAATAAATTTGGTGATTTTATTGGCCTATTCCGGAGTGCTGGACCATACTTTCTCAAGTTTCCTACATACAACTAGTATCTACCACTATCTGGTCACTGTATGGCGGTGGTATATGTCTTCAGAGCCTGTGTACAGCTGATAGTCACATGTGGGGGTTGCGTTCGGTCAGGGTCTGGCAGAATTATTTGAGCCTTAAGTAGTAATAGTTTTGGGTCTTGGTTTTGTAGGAGTGTTTTTAGTAACAATCATTCGTCTGGTAGATTTGCTCCATGTATCGGTGGATTATTTAGTGACTGTTATTTAGGGGTATTGCACTGTCATACGGAGGGGAGCGATTTTGAAAATGCAAATTTGTCAGGGCTGATTTTCATTGTGCAGTGACTGCTGAGGAGATGGACGGGAGCTATGTGGAATGTGCAGAAAATTAGTGACAGGACCTGGCGCAGGGGTGAGAGGAATTAGTGTGTGTGTGGGGGGGGGTATTTTTTTGAGAGCGAGGGGGGGGGCGCCATTGGCTGTACTCGCCTAGGGCACCAAAATGCCTTGTCCCGGCCCTGTATGTTCACACAGTGTTTTTGAACTGTAAATTTACACTTCTAAATCAGTTTAAAAAAAACACCTTATTTGAGGCATACGTTGAAGTGTTTTTTGAAAAATCCTGTCCCTATTGTTTACTATGGGGGATTTTACGAGAAAAAAACGCTGTGTGAACATACTCTAACTATACAGACAGAACTGAGGCTACTCTAGGTCACCAGGGCTGCCTGTATAAATATTCCCCAGGCTCCATTGGGTCATCGTAAGTCCCGGTGACCCAATATAGCATGGGATTCCCCTTTGATGATGCCACGGTCAGGAACCATGGGCATTATAGAGTTAAACACCAGGGATTGGAAGCTTCCTCAGGCCCATGGCATTAACAAAGACTGCTCTGGAAATTGGGCTGTTAACTACAGCTCTGTTCCTAGTGCAGTTGCGGCAATGTCTGTATTTTTATCATAGGTACTGTACACTGCAACACTGGAAGACAGAATCTAAAAAAAAAATCCAGAAAATCACATTGTATGATTTTTAAATAATTAATTTGTATTTTATTGAATGAAATAAGTTTTTGATCACAAGATGACGATCATTCTCGGTCTGGGGCTCCATGAAAGATCTCGCCTCGTGGGGTAGGATTATTGTGAGAAAGGTCAGGAATCAGCTCAGAACTACATGGGAGGACCTGGTTAATGACCTGAATAGAGTTGGGACCACAGTCTCAAAGATTACCGTTAGTAATACACTACACCAATATGGATTAAAATTCTACAGGACACACAAGGTTCCCCTGCTCACGCCAGTACATGTCCAGGCCTGTCTGAAGTTTGCCAATGACCATCTGGATGATCCAGAGGAGGCATTGGAGAAAGTCATGTGTTCAAATCAGATTAAAGTAGAACTTTTTGGTATCAATTCCACCTGCCATGTTTGGAGGAAGAATAAGGATGAGTACAACCCCAAGAACACCGTCCCAACTGTGAAGCATGGGGATGGAGATATCATACTTTAGGGGTGCTTTTCTGCAAAGGGGATAGGAAGACTGCACTGTATTGAACGGATGATGGATGGGTCCATGGATCGTGAGATTTTGGCCAACAACCTCCTTCCCTCTGTAAGAGCAGTGAAGATGGGTTGTGGGTGGGACTTCCAGCAGGACTATCGAAAATCTTTGGAGGAAGCTGAAACTCGATGTAGCCCATCGACAGCCCCAAGACATGAAAGATCTGGAGAAGATCTGTATGGAGGAGGGGGCCAAAATCCCTGCTGTTTTTCTACTGTATCAAATACTTATTTAATGCAATAAAATGCAAAGTAATTATTTAAAAATCATACAATGTGATTTTGTGGATTTTTTTTTTGATTCTGTCTCTCACAGTTGAAGTGTAACTACAATATAAGAATTACAAATCACCAATGTATCAAATGCTTATTTTTATCTATCTATCTATCTATCTATCTATCTATCTATCTATCTATCTATCTATCTATCTATCTATCTAGTCAGAGGAGGTGCAGTGGGCCCTGACTGCCACCCAGCCCACTGTCACTGCCTACTTGCCGTGCTGCCCGAGATGGCAGACCCCAACTGGATGACAATCCCTACGCCAACAGTGTGGGGCTGTCAGGGAAAAGCAAAGTCAACAGTCCGGATCGATAACGGTCGGGAACGCCAAAGCCAAAAATGGGAACCAGAAGAGAAACGGAGAACAAGCCGAAGTCGAACACTAGCGGTCACATGGTACAAAACGGAGGACAAGAACGTGGTCAAGAAACAAGCCGAGGTCAAACACTAGGAAAACAATCTCAATAGACGCAGGAGAAAAACACAGGGGAACCCTTTCACAGGCAATGCTTGACAGAACTGAACCAGTTTAAAAGGTCTTGCTGGACACCGCCCCAGCAGCTGATTGGTGTGGCGTCCGGGCCCTCTGATTGGCCTGAGCGACACATCCCTTGTTGGGAGAGGCTGCAGAGCTGTCACTCCTGAGCTCCTGAGTAGCACCTCTCCCAGGGTGTGGACCCAGCTCAGACCGTTTAAACCTTGCCGGGCGTTGCACCATATGAACGGAAGGCTGCCTGGCCGAACGTATACTGACACTATCTATCTGTCGGTCTGTCTGTCTGTCTGTTTATATAGATAGATGGATAGATATGGATATAGATTTTCAGTCTGGAAAGAGTTTTTCCTCTTGTGTGGGACAGTTGGCATCCACATCAGAGAGGTTTTTGTCTTCCTCTGGATCAACCCTGTAGAACTATAGCCTGGAATCGTTGAACCTGTCTTTCTCCAACCTTATCTACTATGTTACTATATTTTCTGCAGTGGCTTATCTGACAAACATTGAAAGCAAATGAATGTCATTATCCAGGATGTGTCCACAAATCTGAGGCATTGAACTGCCTGTTTATCACTCTGCGGTTGGTTTTAACCTATTCCAGTGGACTCCCTATGCCTGCTGCATTCCCTCTCCAGACTTCTATGTGTCTGCATGCTGGTCTTTACTAATTTAAAGAGTCAATGTGCATTGCTAAGTTCAACCCCCACTTATAGCAGAACTCCAGCATATATTTAAATGCACATTACCAACATTTCCATTGTCTGAAATGTCATTTCCCAAGTCCATTGTGTAGTGCTACTTTCATTGCTTGGACCTTGACATCAATGCCCTGACTTTTGCCTTGATCTACTATGCTTATTGCCTGCTCCTTCTATACTTTGCCCAGATGATAGCTGTTGTCATGGCGGACTGTGCTGGGGATAGTGACCTGGGAGCATCCATAAGCAAAATTCAAACTCCTTGTGAGGTTTAGTGGTGGTCACTGGGTACTTTTTGGACTCTTCTCCTCAGTACAGCCAACCATAGTCCTATTAGTGACTCAAACCATTTACAAACCCCTACAGGTAAACCTTGTAACAATCAACAAACAATGACATCAAAGTGGAGAAGAGTAGTTGAATGTGTATGGGTACAATACATGCACAGTCGCCTGTGACAGATTAACCCACTAGGGAGAAGAGTATGTCATGTTTGATGAATGTGCCATCACTTCTAACAATGCATTGACCTTTACTTCATTGATGTCGTTGAACCAGCATGATAACTGTAAGAGCTAATATATTCTAATATGTGCATGTCTGGGTCAGCTTAACAATCATTTATGAGACAAACATTTGTTCCTCCATCAATTAACTTCATTCTAATGTTGATGGATACCTTAAAGAGGTTGTCCAGGATCAGAAAAACATGGCTGCTCTCTTTAAAAAAAATAGCACCACCTTTGTCATGGGATGTTTCTGAGATTGCAGCTCAGCTCTATACAATAAAGATAAACTGCAATAGCAGGTACATCCTGTGACATAGATGGTGCTGTTTTTTAAAGAAAGCAGCCATGTTTTTCTTTTCTTGGACAACCCCTTTAAGTTATGAAAACTGGAGTGAAGAGGTAGGTGTGGCCAGCTAAAGTTTGGTATAGGCTGTGGGCTATAGTAGTAACTGTAATAAAATGATGTTATATAAACATTTGCTTAAAGCTGTTCAAAGCGAGTCTATTATTATCGTTATTATTTATATAGCGCACTTAACTTCCAGAACACTTTACATTGCACAATCTTAGGATAACAACTAAAAGTGGAGAACAGACAAATAGAATGATTACATGTTACATTTGGCAGGAGCCATGTCCTTACAAGCTTACAATTTGTAAGGAATAGGGAATAGATACAAGAGATACAAGAGGTCAGGAATAGGAGTACGCAGCTCTAGACATGTCATGTAGAAACACTCTGTTGCACAGACACATGTCATGTATAGACACTCTGTAGGCCTGGCTATAGGCTTGTTGGATGAGGTCAGATTTTAGGGAATGTTTGTTGGATAGAATGAGGGAGGGATGTCCAGATGTGAGGAGGCGAAGAAGAGCATTGCACGCCTCCTCACGTTAGATTGGTAGAGAGGAGTTTATCACTGGCAACATGGAGATAGTGTGTTGGTTAGTATCTGTGAATTAAAGAAGAAATATAGAACTTAAGATAGTTACATAGGGTTTGCATTAGGATTTTACATTGGGTTCTTTGTTTGCATAACCTTAGGAAGTGGGAGCACATGAAGAGGAGATTTTTGGTAAGACATTCCAAAATTGGGGTGTTTAGGTTGGAAAAAGAAGAATGCATTTCAGGGTTAGCTGCATATAGGTGATTGAAAAAGCTGATAAGTTGGCCAAGACTCTAGTGTAGAGGGAGAAAGAAGGAGACTGAGAAGTGATTATTTTAGTCAGAATCAGGATATGAAGAATAGATTTATTGTGAGATGTCCAGCAGAAAGCTAAAAGGAGATCCAAAAAAGAGCCTGGCCTTTGATGTTTGGTAAGGAGGTAATCTGGAGACGTGCATGTGTTTTTAATGCAGATTTGATAAAAAAATGTAAGTATTGGATGGCTATAGGAGAGAACTAAAGGGTCAAGACAAGGGACCTCATGTATGAAAACTGTCTAGGTGTACGACTTTCTTTGTTGCCCATAGAAACCAATCAGAGCGGCCCTTTCATATAGTGCTCTGCAAAAATGAAATGGGAGCTCTGACTGATAGCTATGGGCAACAAAGAAAGTCGTACACTTAGACAGTTTTCATACATGAAGCCCAAGTTGTCCTGATAACTATGTTTAAAAGAAGATAAGACGATGGCAATAGATAGGGATAAAATTACAAAACAAATAGGGGAATGTGATTAAGAGAAAAGAAGAGAAAATAATGGTTTATAAAAAAAAATGGGACATTATGGGACATGTTAGATGAGATAGAGAAACCAACAACTGATGGTTCTTCTGCAAAATAAACATTTGGGCCCCCTTCTTCCAGCAACTTAAATCTTCTTATATTTGAAATTAATAATAATAGTAGAAAAATATTTTTGCTGTTGCTTTGACAGACAACAGTTATCCCATCCTGGTTTTCTAGCTAAGTAGAGGGGCTACTGGTACCACCGTGGTAATCGAGGGAAGTCAAGTGATAATGTTCATATCTTTTGTTGTCTAGGACAGTAAAGGGGTTTATTGATTTATCTATTTTAGCTAGGTACGACAGTATGGTAACATCATTGGTGGTATAGTGTACTTAATAGAATCTGCAAGCAATGTAGGCAACATGTTCCATTAGGGCTGCATCATTTTTTTGGGTGTATCTTGCACCAAAAAACTGACGCCCTAATCTTTATATAAATGAACTGTAGTACACCAAAATTAGGCGCATTATACACCAGGCACGATACATTTGAATGCGCCTAGTATACAAGATACCAGATTTTTGACAGGTTCATTCATTCAGGCGCACTTTACACTCAATGCCGCCCTAAGTGTTTCTGTCTCTTTCCAGCCTCAGCCAGGGTTTCTGTATGTAGGCATGAGTGCGGGCTCGCCCTTATCGGCGCGATTGCTCTGCATAGGCAGGGTAAGCCAGGGAAAGATTAGGGCATCCCTGACAGTATGTACACAGTGACTGCACCAGCAGAATAGTGAGCTCAGCTCTGTAGTATAATATAGGATGTAACTCAGGATCAGTACAAGATAAGACAACGTAAAGGGGTTGTCTCATCTCAAAGTTTCATAGGATGCATGAATGAAATAATGCTGCTTTGCTCTGTCACTTCCTGGTCAAGCTGTCTGTAATTAGCATATGAGCTCTGTGTATTCAGACTTCTCTGTTAGTCTTTCCCTAATCTTTCTCTGGCTTACCTTGCCTATGCAGAGTAATCGCCCCGATAAGGGCGAGCCCGCACTCATGCCTACATACAAAAACCCTGGCTGAGGCTGGAAAGAGATAGAAACACTTAAAGGGCAATACTCACATTGCTCACAGGATCGTAGTAACATCCCTAATCGACTAAGGTGGCAAAAGTGTCAATATTACATCCCTGGTGAGCTAGTGCAGTAAAGGGGTTAACTCCTTGTGCTGAAGGCTGCAGGACTTCTTCCTCTGTGTGCTCCATCTGCGGTTGTAAATAGTTCAGACATACAGACACAGCATTATCAACTATCACCAATCTCAGAGCAGCTCATGTGAGCATATGTGCTGTGTGATTAGCTGAATGGCATTATGCAGTAGCTACATAATCTATTAAAGAGTCATGGAGAGTAGTACACAAAGGAAAAAGAAAAAATAGCCAGCTCACCATTTCTGTAATTCAGGGTTGCACGGTTCCGCCAGGCACATAGAAAACAATAAAAAAAATCCAGCAATCTGTGTAGAAATAAAAACTGATCTTCTTTATTAAATATCCATTAAAAACTTGAGGCAGATGGTACTGAGCAAGGTTGCTGACGCGTTTCAAGTTTTTTTTTTTTTTTTTTCATGGAGAGTAGTATCAGGATACTTGCTTTAAAAACCATGTAACAAGAGTTGGGCCTCCTCTTCCACTGGGTCCTTTTACAGTTGAACAGGCTGCAGTGGCTATATGTCCAGCCTGAGTCAGAGGACTGGTTTGAAGAGAGATTAGAACAATCTGAGCAGACAGCTGTGATCTTGGTTTAAAACTATCTCAGTTTAGTTACATTTCTTCACTAAAATGTGTGTCCACAGGATAAACTAGGAGCAGGAGGCGACAGCTGGCTAAACATTTTAGACTGCTACAGTAGGGAAAAAAAGTATTTAGTCAGCCACCAATTGTGCAAGTTCTCCCACTTAAAAAGATGGGAGAGGCCTGTAACTGACATCATAGGTAGACCTCAACTATGAGAGACAAAATGAGAAAACAAATCCAGAAAATCACATTGTCTGATTTGGAAAGAATTTATTTGCAAATTATGGTGGAAAATAAGTATTTGGTCACCTACAATTTTGTTTCTGGTGTCCTTAGACAGCTCTTTGGTCCTCACCATAGTGGAGTTTGGAGTGTGACTGTTTGAGGTTCTGGACAGGTGTCTTTTATACCGATAACATGTTCAAACAGGTGCCATTACTACAGGTAATGAGTGGAGGACAGAGGAGCCTCTTCAAGAAGAAGTTACAGGTCGGTGAGAGCCAGAAATCTTGCTTGTTTGTAAGTGACCAAATACTTATTTTCCACCATCATTTTCCACCAAATCAGACAATGTTATTTTTGGAAATGTTTTCTCATTTTGTCTCTCATAGCTGAGGTCTTTTTTTTCCCACTGTAACTCCCCAAGGCTCACTCAGTTACATGCATGCTCAGATCAGCCTACCATGCCTGTTTACTGCCATATATATTTTACCAATCACAGATCCTGGGGGAATGTTGTGTTAAATTAATCCAAAACCAGGAGGTTCAACTAACTTCAATCTGTGTAAGGTCAGCATAGAAGTCCAATGCAAAAAATTCAGTATCCCCACCTTAATGGGATATCCATAGGATATGACATCAGTGCCTGATATGTGTGGGTCCCACCTCTGACATCCATACCTATCTTAAGAATGAGCCCCAAAACCTTTCCTTTTTTTAATGAAGAGGTGGTCGGACTCTCATTTACATTAATGAAAGTTTCGAGTATGCTATTAATGTATATAGTGAGACAACCTCCTTAAAGGGGTTGTCTCATTTGAAAGTTTCATAAGATGCATGAATGGAATAATGCTGCTTTGCTCTGTCACTTCCTGGTCAAGCTGTCTGTAATTAACATATGAGCTCCGTGTATTCAGACTTCTCTGTTTATCAACCTAGATTAAATAAATTACCTTCTCTGAGGTCTAGAGAAGCTTCTGAGCTAATGTAAACAAGAGTAATTAGTCCTTTGTCTGAAAGATCAGATAACACACAAGCTCTCACACTGCTGGCTGCTACCTGTGTGACAATGTCACTCCCTGCTATCAGATAGAACAAACAGCAGGGGAGAAGGAGTACACAGGTCGGTCACTTGGGAAACCTGAAATCCCTCAGAAGGTGAAAAAGTCACTTGTAGCTCCTTAACAAAAAAGATGAGCAAAGCAACATATTTGGAAAGCATCTTCATTTAGTGTTCCCTACATTTTGAAAGCTATTCTTTGTAGTGAGACAACCCCTTTAAGGATAGTAAATAGCTATAGGTAATTGACAAAGCTCACAAGTTGATTGATAGATGGATATAAGCCAGAAATGTATGTAGGTTAAGGTAGGTCAATGAAGCTGGAAAAGCATTGCTAAAGACCTGGGAGTACAAGCTGTCCGAGACCACCTATATGATGCCCATTGCTTCTGAAAAAATTTACTCTGGAGAGATGATACTTTGTAGCACAAATGCACAACTCTATGTTTGGAGGAAAAATAGCACTGCACACCAACCCTAAACCTTTGCCCCAAGTGTGATGCATGGTGGAGGAAGCATCATGATTTGGGATGCTTTGCTGCCATTTAGAGAACAATGAACTTAAATGAGTTTTCTCACCATGCAGTTTCACAGAGTCATAGGCAGCTTTTCATTTACTTTACATAGTCGGGCTGGGGGTGGTTCTATAGCAATTATAAGCATATTTAGCTCATCTGTAACTTGCTGAGACATTACAAAGACATAAGTGCAGGAGATTTAATATTCAGTAAACAAAGCTACAAGTGTGCTGAGAAGTGAAAACAATTGTTTATCTGTAAACAAAAGCTAATCTTGTTAGAGATAAAGGGTGACATGTCTGAAAAGAGGCACTTCCAAGCCAGTGTATAATTCAATGAGTGTATAATGCGCCTGAATAAATAAACCTGTCAAAAATCTGGCGTGTCGTATGCCTTGTATAGTATATTTAATGCGCCTAATTTTGGCATATACCAAAAAAAAGGCGCATTCCATATCATTGCTAGCACCTTTTGAATGCACTTATTTTAGGCGCATTTATAAGTGTCATGCCTGGCATAAAATGTGCCTAGTTTTGGTGTATGACAGTTCATTAATATATAGAATACGGCGTCAACAGTTTTTTGGTTCAAAATACACAAAAAAAAAAATGGTGCAGCTCTAATGGGACATGTCGCCCGAAGTCTTGCTTCAGAATGAGCTTCAACCATCATGATGTCACTGCCTGCTCTTTGTTTAATCAGGAAGGGAGATATGGATGGTAACCAGAGAAATTTGTGTGCGCTCAAAGCAGATAAAATCTCTCTTATCTCATGACCAAGGCAATATCAAAACATCAATGTATTTAGAGAAAGTTTTTAATTACCGGTCCCTACATGTTAAAAGTTAATCTATGTAGTAAGCAAAAAAAACATTTTAAGGTGTTTCAAAACATTCTACAAGGTGCTGTAATGTTCATGACCTCCATCAAGCTGAAGAGAAGTTGGGTAAATGCAACTAGACAATGACACAGTTCATATTAGTAAATTGAAGAATTGAAACTAAAGAATTGTAACTATAAGAAACATTTGTTGGAGTTAACTGCTGGTTAAAGGGGTTGTATCATTTCATTGAATGGTCTTCAGAATAAGGGGACAGTGAATACAAGCAACTTTGCAATTGGATGTCATTAGCAAAGCTGTCTTGTTATCACAGGATCCCTTATCTTCTGTTTCTGTTTACACTGATCTCCAGTCCTGGTCGGATCCCTCCTCCTTGCATTTCACTAGCTGAGAGCTAATTTACATTCTGTTCGGCCCCAGTCAGTCGGCTGTATTCACAGCTTGCATTCCTGCCTCTCACTCAAAGGAAGGAACTGGCACATTTTCACTCTGCACAGCCAGAAGAAACAGAATAACACTGCAGGGCTTCTATAATCAGAAAACAGCACAATTGTGCGACTGTGCCTAAACATAGAAGGAGCATTAGGGGCCGAGAGCATTTCACTCTGCACAGCTCTGGAGGAGTTTATACAAGACTGGATTAAATTGTAACATGAATGCAAGCCTGTGGTATGTAAACAGCTCTTACATACTCTGCATAGGGAGAGACACAGTGACATTTGGAGGGGGAGGGGACACACGGAGCCAGCATGAACAGTGAAGGGGGGATGATGTCATCCTTTCGGTTAAGAAACACCCAGCTGGGAGGGGAAGAAACGCCCCTGAATTTCTGTAACTGAGAGGCTGTCAGAGCACTGAAACAGGCTAACTGACGAAGCGATACATCCCTTTTAAGGGAGCTCATTCTATAGATTATTAAAGGTTTTTTTCACCACAATGATTAGCTTTTAACATGTAGGAAAAGGTAAATGAGGACTATTTCTCAAATACATTGCTATATTGATTTGGCTTTAGTCAGCAAATAAAGAAGATTTTATTTCCTCTTGGAGTACCCAAGTTTATCTGGTTACTGACCACCTCTCTTTCTTCTCTCTCTTATTTGACTGATTTAAGCTGCTGTCAGTCAGTCAGTTCTGACCATGGTGAGTCACTCCCTGCAACAGGTTTTAATGAAAATCTTTCACACTATAGAGCTCTGTAACCTTGTGTAGTACACTTTACAAATATTTTGTGCTCATACCACTGTAACAGGAATAGCTAGGAACAGCAGAGATAATTTGCCAATCATTGCTATAGACCCACCTACAGCCTGACCAAGAAGTATTTACGACATGTATGTACAGTGCTGCGCCAGAAGTCTGGTGTCTTTTCAACCCGAAAACTGGCGCAGCCCTGTAAGCTATATTTTTAATGAGGTGCACTCCACTATTAAGCACATTACAAAGCGCCCACTTGAGGCGGGTGGTGTGCTGGATGCATGTTGCACTAAAACCGTATGAAACTACTCATGTATACCTTTATGTCGTTTAGTAGCTAGAAAGCGCTAAATCTATGACCTGCAGTAGAACAGGTTTATAGATTGAGGAACATTCTATGTTACTAATGCACGCAGAAAATGGTGACTGGGTGCTAAAACACATGCATGTCGCTCACCCTATGTGTCTAAGGCTGGCTGTGACTCTGTGAAACTGCATGGTGAGAAAACCCTTTTAAATTCAGGGGTTTACTAACTTTTCGTGTGCTCCCTGATTTTATTCAGCATCATTCGTCATCCTGAACTTTACAATCATTCATAAAATGTTTGTAGAAATTCTTACCATGTTATTTTCTTTTTATTTCAATAAATTGTGTTCATCTTGGCATTATAAGAGAATTGTGCATACATACAGAAGTTGCTTCATATGCTGCAGAAGTGGACACTGAGATGTCATCACCTGGTCTTTTGGAAACCTAAAATATGCCCATTTTTCCCTGGGTCTGAAATAACATTCTTTGTAAAGCTTGTACTTTCTAGGTATGTTAAGGTATGAATGGAATTCAACATCTATGTTCCTTTTGGCAATTTTTTCTCCTGTTTGTACTACTGTATGGTGAGAGTTCAGAAGTTACCTCCCCTTGTTATAGAAACTTGAATATTTCACAGATGTCCAGTTAGTACCAATAACAACAAATTATTTACCTAGTACATATATTTTTACAGTGGGTACGGAAAGTATTCAGACTCCTTTACATTTTTCACTCTTTGTTTCATTGCAGCCATTTGGTTAGATCCAAAAAGTTATTTTTTTTTGCCCATTAATGTACACTCTGCGGGGACACACGCACCGGCCGGCAGAAGGACGCAGGAGAGCAGGACCGCAGCTGGATGAGTATATGCGCACAGGGAAATGAGTGCGCCCGCGGCCCGATACGCAGACCACGGCGCCACACTCTCACCGCAATGCGCATACGGGGGCATGAATGTGCCCGCAGCCCTACCTGCGGGGTGCGCCGCTGTTCGTAACAATATGTTACATCAGTGACATACAATGGTCTAAAAATAGCTTACCCTAAAAAATATAATTTGCCCTCCATTGTTATATAAATATTTAAAATCATATTTAACTCTATGTACCATGTTTTCGTGTTGGTGTAATATGTCAGTTTGCCAAATTTTATTTTATTTAATTTTTTTTTAAAGTAGGGCATAGAAACAAAACAACATAAAAAGAGAATACAAACCAGGCAGTATTTAATTGGTGTAGTCCTGTAGCATTGAAGAACATTTTTCCAATAAGATTGATGAGTACAGAAGAGCCCTCTAGTGTCCACAATGCACAATTCAATGGTATAGACAGAACAGTGAAGTATTCTTATTCATAAAGTTCTTATCCTTTACACATAATATATTCACATATATACATCTAATTTACATAGTTTATATTTGCTATAGGTTGTC
Source organism: Phyllomedusa bahiana (assembly GCA_025379985.1). Taxonomy (NCBI): domain Eukaryota; kingdom Metazoa; phylum Chordata; class Amphibia; order Anura; family Hylidae; genus Phyllomedusa; species Phyllomedusa bahiana. The sequence continues at coordinate 52,022 of JAODAL010018704.1, read as the reverse complement.
ACAGTTAATATTAAGAACATTCCCCATATGTGCATCTGACAGAAAACATCTAGGGCCTACATGTATGAAAACTGTCTAGGGCTAAGATTTTCTTTGTTGTCTACTGCAACCAATCAGAGCTCCCCTTTCATTTCATATAGTGCTCTGAAAAAATGATAGGGGCGCTCTGATTGGTTGCTATGGGCAACAAAGAAAATCTTAGACCTAGACAGTTTTCATACATGTCCCCGCTCATGTCTATAAAACACTTTAGAACTCTATGTATGGTGTCAACCTCGCCATAAGGAATATTGGGTCCAGATGTTATACATTTATTACACAGTGGTTTTAGCAGGAGGTCAACAGAAATGTGTACAAAACTGGTTTAGTAGAATGTTGCACCATTTATGTAACTTATTCCATGGAAAACTGGCAAAGAATGGAGGTACGCCACCCATGTGACTAAATCACAGCAGCAACATCAAGAGTGATGCTTTTGCACCATCTAAGACTAGATAATGGACACAGATACTGTACCTCAGAGCCTTGATGTTGGCTTTTACTACACATTACACAAAGTGGAGAACCTAATAGTTTGACCTCAACAGTCCTAATGAATTCCTGACCTTGCAAATGGTCAGATGTGAGGACAGACGCAGGAAATGTCCCCTGCTGTTCACAGGACTTCCTTGAGTTGTGAGAGACAGGAAAATCTGAGTTATTGTGAACCATTGTTTGCATTTAATAAAGATTTTGAGATACAGAAAGAACATTAATAAATATGTAGTTAGAAACAAAAAAAATTTTTGACAAAAAGGGTTAAAAAAATATTAGTTTAAAATTATCTTTGGCATAAAAGGAAAAATTTAAAGTAAATAATATTTTTTGAAAAAAATGTCCCCCATTTTTTAAAACCCGGATGGTTTTACATATACACTGCTTAGCCATTCCTGCAGAAGCAGTTTGTGATAAATCCCTTTCAGAAAGTTCCTTCTACTGTTTCCAACATTGACTAACAAAAAAAATTTTCCCCTTCCCGCTGCTGAAACTGTGTATTAAAATTTTTTTTGTTTCCCACTGCTGAAAAAATGTTCACGTTTTTACACTTAAAAGGCCGCTTCCTTTCCCTTCTGGAAAACTAAGGGTGTTTAAAAAAAACACCTCAATTTGAACGGGGAAGAATTCTTCTTTTCTGCAGCAGCTGATTTGAGTATTATAAATGGTTTTATAAGGTACCCTGTCATTACCCCCTATTATAAATTATAAAAATATAATAAAGTCACCTTAAAAAAGTTCTTTAGGACAATGGGCCTCATTTATCAAACTGTCTAATAATAAGACTTTTTAAACCCCCCAACCCAAGCAACCGGAGTCAGCTTTCTTTTTTTCCAAAAGGGACATTTTGAGCTCGATTGGTTGCAACAGCCCTTACTTTTGGGGCTTTTTTGGGATAATTGAGCCCCCAATTTTTTTTTTTTAAATTTATTCTTTAATGAGTTTAAAAAACGCAAAAGGGGGGAATTGGGTTAAGTTTTTTTTCATTCTCTTTTTAAATGTTATTAATCATTGAAAACTTTTTTAAAAGGCCCGGCCCAATTGTATGCATTGAAAAGGACAGAAATGGTAAATGAAATCTTTTTTGGCACCCAAAATTTGAATAGACAAAAAAATGGTAGGGAAATTTTTTGCGGGTTTCCAGAAAAATTGAGGAAAACATAGAGTAATGGAAAAAAGAAAAAACCCGAAAATTACCCAAGGTGAAATAAAATTTTGTATCCGCTCTATGATGGCCTTCTCCTCCCTTTGATAAAAATTTGATTACCCCATACCCCCCAACATTTTAACGTGTGCAAGGGGGAAAACACATCACCCAATGCCTCGACCCCCCCAATTACATAAATCACAAAAAAGGCCACACCTTTTAAATTTTCCCAAAAAAAAAAACCAATCTCCCCCAGTTTGGGTACACATACCAGTCCCCTATAAATTCGCGGGGTCACGTGAAAACTGAAAGATTTGCAAAGAAACAGCAATTCAAAAAAGGAAAGAAAATACCCCCTTTAAATTAAGTCACCCTTTTAAAAACATTTTCGAAGAAATTTAGAGACATGATTTCGTTAAAGGGGGAATATGCCCAAATTTTTTTTTTTTTAACTTATTTTTTTAAAACCCCTAAACAATATGTTTTTCCCCCTTTCGGGTTCCTTTTTTTATTTTTTTTAAAGTAGATTTCTCTATTGGGCCCCAAATAATTTTGATTGGGGGGAAGCCTTTCTTGTTTTTGAAACCTGTTTTAAACACAGCCCAGAGAGAAAATTTTACGGGAGCTTCAAAACATACCCCCTTTTAAAGGGGACAGATTCTGCCCCAAATAGCCCGTCTATAGGATGGGGAAAGGGGAGGGGGGGGGGGGAGGGGAGGGGGGAGCTTTTGAATCTCCTCTTGTGACTGGGGTTTCCCTGTGTTATCTGTACAAAAAGGTTTTCCCCTTTCAGGTGCCCCAGCTTTTAAAACTGATAAGGGAGCAAAAACTGCTGAAAAGCTCTTTAAACAGACAGGAATGTCAACTATTATTAGGCTTAGGGGGCCAAAGTGAAAACAACAATTTGGAAAATTAAAAAATATACTGAAAGTGTTTAAAAAAAATTTAAAAAAACATTTCCAAAAAATTTCCCTAAAAAATTTTGGAAAAACCCAAAAAAATTTGTGATTTAAAACCCAAAAAAATAAGAAATTTTTTTTGATGACCCCTTTCCCCTTTAAACCCCCTTTAAAACGACCGGGGACGTATGCATACTTCCAGGGGGTTTTGGGGGTTAAACGCACCTGGACTATGGTTTACGCCCCTGGGGGTTCGCGCGAACTCAAAAAGCAAAATTGTGCGATCGGCACGGGGTGTAACTGTATTTACAGCTGACACCCGCAGCGTGGCCCCCCGGACCTGCGTTCACCCCGGGGGGGGGGGGGGGTTTTTAAAACCCCTTAATTTTTTGCGCCCCATCGGGGTCCAAAAAACTAAGAGACGAAGGAGGAGTTTCGCTCCCCCGCGGTTCTTTTCCTGCGACAAAAAATCCCGGGATGCTTGTTTCCGTGTTTCACTTCGGGGCCTTCTGACAGACAGCAGGGAGGGCATAGAATGCCTTCCGGGTTGTCTTTGACTTTCATGATCCCCGGGCCGTCCCCTGGGGGCAGGCCCGGCATCGTGATGACAGTTGTCATGGGAAAACCAGTGCACAGAAAACAAGCGTGCATTGATTCCTATTGAATGAGAGATCTAAAAATCCCTCATTTTTTAAAACCCCTTGGGGGAAAAGTAAAAAAAAAAAGGGGAAAAAATTTTTAAAAAAAATTAAAAAAAATTAAAAAAAAAGTAAAAACCAAAAAAAAAAAATAAAAACCCCTACATCGCCCCTTTTTTCCCTTTTCAAAAGGAACCCCCCCAAAAAAGATCAAAAAAAATAAAGTACCCGTATTTGGTAAACGCCGCGTCGTAATGACCGCCCCTTTAAAACTGTCATTTTTAAATTTTCCCCCCCGGGGGAACCCCCGTAAAAACAAAAAAAAAAAAAACTATCACCGAATTAAAATTTTTTGTTCATCCTGCGCACATAAATGGAAAAAAAGTGATAAAAAAAGCCCCATTAAAAAGCCAAAGGGGTACCCAAAAAAAACGTCCATTCCTCCCCCAAAAAAAAAATCATAAAAAAAGCCCTGTATTTCCGGGAAAAAAAAAAAAGTTAAAGGCATCAGAAGATTATGATAAAATATTCCTTTTTTTCACACTTTAAAAAACACTTTTTTTTTTTTTTTTTAAAAAAGGGGTTCAACATAAAAAAAAAAATATATAAATTGGGTAAAAGCCCTAATCATAAACAACCCACAAGTAAGCAAAATTTTTTAGGGATTAAGGGACAGTGAGCGCTGTTAAAAATAAAAATAAAAAACACTACTAGGATTGCAAAACATTTTCTTCACCATGCCCCAAAAAAACGGAATTTTAAAAATGATAAAAAAATTTGTCCCCCCAAAAATGAAAACCAATAAAAACGTCAACCCCAACCCCCAAAAAAAAAAGCCCGTATAACCCGCTCCTACACAGAAAAAAAAAAAAAAGTTATGGCTCTCAACATTTGGGAAAGCAAAAATTTTTTTCCCGTTTGAATAAAAATGTTTTTATTTTTTAAAATCAGTAAAAAAAAAAAAAAAAAACAAATTGGGTATTGCTGTAATGTAAGGGCCTGCTGAGTAAAGCTGCACGTCATATCCCAAAGCAGAGTGACCCCTAAAAAAAAATAAAAAAAAAAAAAACCCAACCCGGATTGCTGTATTTTTTTCAAAACGCCCCACAAAAAAACCCTTTAAAAAAAAAGTGAAACAAAGTTTTTTATGCACCCCAAAAAAAGCATCAATTCACCCCGCCAAAAAAAAAAAGGCCCTACCCACTGGCAAAACAGCAAAAAAAAAAAAGTTATGACTGTCGAATTTGGACAAAAAAAAAAAAACGCAAATTTTTTAAAACCTATTTTTTATTGTGTTTAAAAATAAATAAAAAAATAAACAAATATAAAAATTTTTACCATTGCAATTTTTTCCCCAAACCCCCCTAGGGAAAAATTTTCACTTTATTTACAGTGCAAAGGGGGAACGCTTTTAAAAATTTAAGCCCAAAAAAAAAATGGTGGGGAAAAATTTCTTTTTCCCCCCCCTTTTCCATGGCCCAAGCAAAAAAAAAAAAGGAACCCCCTGTGGGACCCAAATGCACCCAAAAACCCCCAGAAAGAGACCCAGAGGGGTGTTGAAACTAAAATGGGGCGGGCTTCGGAAGGTTTTCACCTGTTCTGTTACTTTAAAGGGGGTTTGGGAAAAGCGACATGACCCACCAAAATCGCGTTCCAAAAACCAAAAAGCGTCCCTCCCCTTTTACCCCTTCCCTGCGCACAAAACAGTTTACAACCCCCATGAAGGGGGTTGCCGAACTTGGAAAAATTGCTTAACCCAAAATTTTGGGGTTTTTTTTTTCCAAAGGGTTCCTTGTAAATTTAAAAAATTTTGAGCTAAAAAAGCAGTTGGAAAAAAAAATTTTTTTTAATTTTCAGGGGGAAAAGCTAAAAAAAATTTTTTTTGAATTTAACCCCGTTGGGGCCCATTTTAAAACATACACACCTGAAAAAATACCTTTAAGGGGGGTAATTTCCCAAAAGGGGGGACTTTAAAGGGGGGTTTATTAAGTTTTAAGGGACCTTAGGGGCCCCCTTCAAACCTGGGAAAAGGCCCAAAAAAAAATTGCATTGAAAAAAGGACCCCCCCGAGTCCATTTGGGGCTCCTCCCAAATTTTGGGGTTTGGTTTTTAGCCAAAATAATGCACTAGGGGGCCCCATTTGGGATATTCAAAAAAAAAAGCAGCCTGGGGGAAATGAAATTACATTGCATTTTAAACCGGTCACATTTTCCGTTTTTTCCCTGAATTTAAAGGATAAATATTGAAAAACGCAAAAAAAAAAGGGAAATTTTTAAAAAAATTTACCTTTCCCCTTTTCTTTTAAATTTTTGTGAAATACCTAAAAAGGGGTTTAAAAAATTCCTAAAAAACGTTGTAAATTTTTTTTTAAAGGGGTTTTAGTTTAAATTTGAAGGGGGTCCCTTTATGGGGGGCTAACATACAGGCCCCAAAGCCACGTCAGAAAATGGGCTGGGCCCAAAAAAAAGGGATATTGCAAAATTTTTTTGAAAAAGTAGAAAATTTCTACTAAATTTAATGATAGTATAAAAATAAAAGGGCATTTAAAAAAAAGATGCCAAAAAAAAATAGGGGACCAAAATGGAAATGCTAGTTATAAAAATATTTTTTGGTGGGAAAAAATATCGTCTTGGGAAAGCCCGAAATTTTTGAATTTCCCCAAAAACAAAAAGATTTTTTTAAATTTTTTCATGAAAAATTTTGATATTTTTCCAAAAAAAACAAGGCTTGTATGGATTTAAAAAAAATTTTTACTAAAATTAAAAACAAAAAATGTGTCACGAGAAAACAAACTCCAAAACCCATGGATAGGGAAAAGTTTCCAAAAAATTATTTTTACATAAAGTGACACATGCAGATTTTAAAAAAAGGGCCCGTGTCATTTTGGGGCCAAAAATGGGGTGGGGCCCCTTTAAGGGGGGAACTGTTTTGAACTTAAGGGAAAAATTCTTTTTCAAAATTACGTGGGAAAACTGAAAAGAAGAAGGGCCTTGGCCAGAAAACCAGGGGAAAAAGCCATGGCCCCAATATTTGCTTTTGGTAAAGGGGTGCGGTCTGATATTTTTCTTAAGGATGGGAAAGGGCCAATATCCAAGGACCTTCTAGTCCCGATAGTATCCACCTGCAAGTGCTGGTTTTACCTTTGCTGGTTATAAAAAAAAATAAAAAATGGTGCGAAGGACACCATGCTATTTTTTTATCATTTGTTTTTTAACTACTTAAAAGAAAATAAATAATAAAAAATAAGAATAAAAAAATACCGACATGGGTCCCATCCATTCTTAAAAACCCTGTAAAAAGGGCCCTAAAGTGAAATCCATGGGTAAAGGGGCCCCCCCACCCTTTAAAAAACCCCTCCCCGGCCCGTTCCCCCCCCCCCCCCACCATTTGTTTTACTGAGAATTGGAAGGGTCAGTGTCGGCCTTGGAGTGACAATAAACACCGCTGGATAACACTAAGCCCCAATGATAGTAAAGAAGGGGTGTGAAACACCAGCATTAATAACACTGGAATAAATGGGTAAAAAAAACACACACATTAAAACAAAATAAAAAAAATATTTCACCCGTTTCCAACTACATCCCACAGTGACCATTTTTTTTTTTTTTTCAAAAAAGATCCACTGCGGGTCCAACATAGTCCAATGAATCTGACATAGTCCAAAAGGGAAACCTGTAAAAAAGCAAAACCACTATGCACACAAATATAGGCTGGGTAGGTTATCCAGCATCCAGGAAAGTTGGGTGATGCTACATCTCCCACAGTAATAATAGAAAAGCTGGGTACATGATGTGACATCACTTAGTTTTTCTATAATGAGAAAGCTAGGTGCCTGTGCACTTTCCTGATGCCACCACTTTAAAGAGCATTTAGCAGTTTCTGGCTGCTAAAGATTTGCTGGCTCTCCCAGAGATTTCTGAGAGAATCAGAAAGTAGGGTTTAACTGCTTGCATGTCCCTACATTAACAAACAGTTAAATAAACAGTGCTGACCCAGGGTATGTGCCTTGTATGCCCAGGACATACCTCTGACTGCCTGGGATAGAATCTAGGACTGTCCATAGGAATTTGGGATGGTTGGTAGGTATGACACTTATTCTGTACCAGTCTACACAGCAAAGCTGACAAATGAGCAACAGAAAACTGGTAAGATCATTCAATTGTTTCTGCTCTAGATGCCAGTATTAAATGAAAATAATTCATGTTTTTATGTGGATAGTAACAAAAATAGTTGCGGTAATCCTCCCATGAGCTTGAACTACAGAGGGCTTTGAACAGGATAACGATAACTTAGATGTTCCGCCAGAGGTATACAGTTAGAGGATTTCCAAACATGTACTTCTGATGGAAGAAAGTAACAAAAATCTAAAACACTAAGCCTTTGTTTAGTCTGTATAAATACATTTGTCCCTGTTGCCTTATGCCGATATATGGTGTGGTAGAAATTAACTAAGGTGCTCTTAAACTGAACATAAATTTTGCTCAACATACAACCATCTTGTATTCAACATGAACGACCATCTTATACTCTTTGTATTAGTTTAAAAAAACAAAACATCTCGTGACTTCTGATATTCTCATAATTTCCAGTAGAAGTATATAATCTCATAAATAACTAACAGAGCAATGTGGACTGTGTCATTCCCAAGTATTTACTTATGCAGATTAAAATTAAGTTTTATGTATCTTTTTATTACATTTGCATCTATTTATTACATGTAGCATGTAAAAAACACAAACGTTTCGAAGTTATAGTATGGGGGGTGAAAAGTAAATAAATAAATACATAATTGAAACACTATTCACCTTTTTGATCCCCATTTGCTAATATCCTAATCCAGGTGTGCATAAAGGTGACTAATATTTGTAGTACCCACACTTACCCCTTAAAAAAAAAATTTTTCCTTGGACATCCATCTAAAAGGGTTGTCCAGCTCCCCATTTTTAAACTAAAGTATGTTTCTGAGGCTGGAATAAATAAAACAATAAAATAGAAATAATAAATATAATAATTATTATTATTATTATTATTATTTATTATTATTAATATATATAAAATATATATATATTTATATGATATATATATATTATATAGTATATATATAGTATGAATTTATATTTATATATAGATTTTATATAAAGATATATAATGATTTATTATTAACTATATCATATACATTTATAATATTAATATGTACTACGCATATATTAATATCTATGAATACTATGTGCATGTCTCCATTAAGGAAAAATAAGCCAGAAGACGCATAAGTCAGAGACAGGCACTAGAGGATTTGGAGAGCACATGTCACTGGACAATTGAGCAATGTATTCAGAGAGGGTGTATATAACTGTATGTGTGTGTATGTGGAAGTGTACGTATAATATAATAGTAGGGTGGACTATCATTATCTATATGCAATATATATATATATATAACCACCCTGATACATTGCTCATTCCAGTGATGTGCTTCTATGCCTGTCTTCTGTTGTCTTCTGGCTGTGCTCCTTAATGGAACATCACATCTTCAGCCAATCACAGGTATCACCATGCTCACTGTGTCCAAAAATGACCACTTGGAAGTGCAAAGCTATGAATACAGTTGTGTTCAACACAGCTCACTATGACCACACCTGGCCTGGTGCTGATATAGACATTTTAACTATCAATATGTTTTGTATTTTTTTTGTGTGACATCTGAGGATGTCCTAATATGGACACTGTGCTAGTGAATTTCTACTTTTTAAGCAAGTCAACATGGCTGCATGAACACCTGGCAGTACAATGTTACTTTGGGAACACTCCTACAGATTATCCCCTGGAAACAGTACTATTTTATTTCTTCATCCTCCTGAGGAATGTAGCAAGGTGTGACAGTACAGGCTACAGCACATCCTAGAACTGTCAGCTTTCCAGTGATCTGCTCAATGCCAAGGCTAAAGGTTACTTCTCTGCTTTTTCTCATTGTCACCGTCACATATCAATTTGATACATCTAACTCATTAGGTGTTACCCCCAAAGAATTTGACTATGCCATCGTATAGGGGTTGTCAAGGATTTAAAAGACATGGGACAAGCTATAATACCAGGACGTTTTGTTGGGCTCTAGGTTGTATTTATAGCTTAGCCAGATACACTCAGTGAGTAAGAGTATTGCACATGCCTGAGACAGAGGCTTAAGTATGAAGCATTCATACACAAAATACAGGGACAATATCCTTATCATTTACTTTCCATGTAAGGGGAACACTACCCTTTGCCCCTCTTGTCATATGGTGACTGTACTTAGGCTGTAGCAGCAAATCAGTACATGCTCACTTATCTACATTACGCTTGTACTTTGCTCGTTATGTAAAGGTACCCAAGGCTGAGTGCCATTTTCTTCTCTTCTACAATTCTGTGTTATGCACACAACTTCTAAATGAGCATTTTTACCAGAGCAACTACTATGGGGCTCATTAACTAAGAGGTTGCTCTGCCAGCGAGAGATGACATGCAGTTAGTGTTCACAATAAATTATATTTTTTTAAAAAGCGTGATAGAGGGACAGTGTATAACTAAATCACTGATATAAATCAAAGGAAGGAAAAAAAGACACTACAGACGGAGTGGATAACAAAATAATCGTAAGCTTTCATTTTCAGAACTAGCTGCTACTAGTGGTCATGTTGCAGTCAAGTCCTATTCTATTGCATTCTGCTTTGAAGTCACATTGTTTTGTGTCACCGTATTGATAACAGAGGCATATACACAGGGCTATGAATAATGATGCAATTTTTGAAGTCGTTGTCTAGGGGACATAGCAGTTTACTAGGGTCCAGGGCGTCTAATGTATACATGACATCCAATGCTAGTCATGCCTTATGTGAGCCACACCCAGCCTACGTTGGGACACCATCAAAGATGTCCCACTTGATTCCATTGCCAGTTCTCCCTTTGGCTGCTCAGCATCCTGGCCACTTTTTCCGGCATATTTTTTGCCTGCATGCACTCCCTCTCATTTTAGTCTAGGGTACCGGGGTGCTTTCAATTGTGGCGATGATCTAAATTCTGGTGTGTGCCTCACTATACTACACCTCTTCTGGTGAAAAACGACTTCTCTTTGGCATACCATCTGCAAAGCAATGGCCAAATAGTTCTAGGAACTATGGCCACATGAGACGACCTGAGTTCCATTCATTCTGCTGTACCTGGGTCCAGAATTTTCCTACAACCATAAAGATTCCGATTCACCCTTTTATATTGTTTATGGCCATCACCCTCGTCCTCACCCTCCTCTGTTTGTGCCTTCGGATGTTCCCGCAGTGGATAACCAAGGGTCAGTGGACATCATGGGCCAGTTTTGTGGCAGGAGACCAGACAGTCTCGTAACAATACAAGCATCCATCGCTCATGAAGTTCAGTTTCAAGTTGGTGTCACCCCGGTTCCTGGGTCCATTAAAGTTCTTTTCCTGAGCATCAATCCAGTGCCCTACAAGCTTCAACTGACTACATCCCATGGCAGATGCCCTGATCTCCTTCAAATGTTCTCTGCGCCTCAAGGCCTACCTGTTTCTTTTGCTTCTGCCCAGGAAGGACGTTCTCTCCATGCTCAGTATGCCATAGGCCTACAGACGTCTTGCAATTGTAATTGGAGATGTATGTTCATGTAAGACCATAAGGGGAAGTGGGAACTTTCTGGATTTGTCTGTGAGTATGGGTTTGGGTCAGAGGAGAGGTCCTGAGAACCAGAGTCAATTATTCAGGGCCGAGACCTCATGTTATGGAAATTTCTTCAAGAGCACAAAGAAAGTAATGGGGCATGGCCACACATGGGGGCTAGGGTGGGTAACTTGCCAACAAGTGTGAGTAGCAGAATAACAGAAAAGGATCGTGCAAGGCTGCGGGCTCACTTCTTTCCCCTCTTCTAGTCCGCTGCCGGGGGCAGGTGATCGCCCATCAACCTGCACCAACAGCCTGTTAGAAATTGTAGCACTCAATATAATGTACAAGATTGGGTCACCTTCAGGTCTTCCATGGGCCTTCAACGTATATTGTGGAAAATTTCAGAGTGTTGTGGTGTATGCTCACGAACATTGCCGTGACTGGAGGCACTGTAGCTCCACAGTCTGTTCGCACTTACTATCGGTAGAATACACCGCTCTTCGCTAATCTGAGCTTTAGGCGCATGCGAGGTAAACACCCAACTCCGGCTCGGGATTGCTTCAATGTGAGCGTAAAAGAACTTTATTTCATATTAAGGCTGCCGAGGTACACAAATATGCTAAAAGTTTGGCACCATGGTATGCACATAACGCTGTATTCGGTGCGAACACTTGCCCTGGGTTCACGACGAGATTTTAAAAAGTGGCAACTAACACAGTTTAAACAACAAAATCCAACCAATTAACGATTACATTGAAAATGACGTGAGCAGATGTCACTTCTCAATTATAGGACAGGACTTTAGGACATTAGCTATGATTATGTTGGCATTTATTCTGTTTCATGAGAAGCAAATCACTTCTTTAGTATAATCTCACGGTTGTCATAGTGTCTAATTGTAAGATCAAAAGGCTTCCCTTTTGGTCTTAGCTTGACCTGTCCAATTACGTCACCGATGATAAGGTTTTTCTATGCTATCTATAGCATAAAATCTGAATTTTGGATCTCCTTGATGACATTCCATAAAGTGCTTTGCAAATCATCCGATGTGCATAAGCGATATTGGTGCTTTTTTTAACCCCGTACAGACAGTTGCAGTACTCATAACGGCAACTGGTCGTGCTTTTTGCTTTCCGAGGTAGGGGTTGCCCGCAAAACATTGCCGTCAATAGAGTTCGTCTAAGCGGATCTTGCGCGCTCACAGGCGTAGGAAATCATTTTATCGAATGCCGCGCAATGAGTCGCGGCTGAATGGGAAATGGCACAGGTATATTTACCGCTGCCATCATGCCGCATCACCCAACGGCCGGTGTGAGCTCCGGATCCTGCGGAGCAAGGCGATGCTAAACCCCCCGATGGCCCGGTGTGCGCGACCTCAGTGGGATGGTCGCGACATCGACGGCTAGCTGCGGGCGGCAGGGGACGGTTGAGCTCTGATGCCGAGATCCGGCGCAGTAAGTGGCGGCCTGAGCGCCTAAGCTACCGATGTCGTGACCTTACCAGGCAGCCCGGATGTTAAAATTGACGCATGGGTTGTGGGGGACGTCCCCGATGCCCACAATGCATTGTGGGCAGCGTGTGACAGTTCCCCCATGGGACCACCCCATACAGCGATAACCCCTGTATGCTGATCTCCTATTGCATGAACACTGCCGATGTTCATGCAAATTCCCCCCCCTGGGGAAAAAGTGTAAAAAGTGTGAAAAAAGCAAAAAAAAAAAGAAAAAAAAATATAAGAAAAAAAACACAAAAAAATAAATAAAAACCGTACCCGCCCTTTTCCCCCCTTTAAAAAACCCCTTTTCGCCCCAAAAAGATCAAAAATAAATAAAAAACCATATTTGGTATGCGGTGCGTAGCGCCCCCCCTAAAATTTGTCAGTTAATTAACCCGTACGGTGAACCCCGTAAAAAAAAAAAACAAAAAAAGTCACAGAATTCGTTTTTTGTAATCCTGCAGCCAAAAAAGGGAATAAAAAAGGACAAACACTAATATAAACGACAAAGTTTCCCAAATTTAAAAACGTCAGTCCATCCCGCAAAAAAAAAAAGTCCTTACCAGCTCGTTTTGGGAAAAAAATTAAAAAGTTTGGCTATTAAAGAAAGCGATGCATAAATATTTTTTTAAAACCAAAAAAAAACACTTTTTTTCAAAAAAATTGGCTTTCAAAAAAAAAAAAATACAAAATTGGGTATCCCCCGTAATCGTCTCAAACCCCAGAGAAAAAAACTAATTGTCAGGATACTGCTGGTAACGTATTAAAATAAAAAAAAACTGCTAGGATTGCAGTATTTTCTTTCCCCGCCTTCCCCCAAAAAAACGGAAATTTTAAAAGCGATCATAAAGCCTTTGCCCCCCTAAAAATGTTCCCAAAAAACGCAACCTCCCCCCAAAAAAAAAAAGTCCCAAAAAGCTCAATAAACAGAAAAAAAAAAAAAAGTTATGGTCCAGACTGCGGGTAAAAGCAAAAACGTATTTTCCTTTTCAAATAAAAAATGTTTTTAGTGGTAAAAGCAGTAAAACATTAAAAAAATATAAAATGTTGGTATCCTAAAAATGTATCAACCTGTGGGAAAAAGCAGTCATTTATACCGCCAGTGACCGATGTAAAAAAAAAAAAACATACGGATTGCTGTATTTTGTAAAAAATGCCTCAAAAAAAACCTTTAAAAAAAAATGATCAAAGCACCCCAAAAGCCCCCAAAAATGGTACCAATAAAAACATCAAATTATCTGTAAAAAAAAAAAGCCCAAAGCAGCCCATATGAAAAAAATTAAGAAATATGGCTGTCAAAGATAGGACAACATAAAAACTCGCTTTATTGGTAAAAGTAATAAAACCAAAAAACTAAAATAAAATTTATATTATTGAAATTTTGTACCGACCCCCATAGTAAAGTTATCCCGTTTTTTATCCGTATGGCAAAATACTGTAAAAATGAAGCCCAAAAACAAAGGCGGGAATGCGTTTCCCCCCCTCCTTTTCCCTGGCCCCCCAAAGCTAAAAAAAAAAAAATTCGGAACCCTGGCGCCCCAAAATCCTACACCCCTAGATGGATCCCTGAGGGGTGTTGAATCCAAAAATAGGAAAAAATTCTGGGGGGTTTCACCTGTTTAGTACTTTGGGGGCTTTGCAGATGCGACATGGCCCCCCCCAATACTGGGGGGCCAAAAGCCAAAAAAGCGCTCCCTCCCTTGTCCCCCTTTCCATGCGCCCAAACAGCAGTTTACACCCACCCCGTAAGTATTGCCGAATTTTGGGAAAAAAAATTTGGGAACACAATTTTGGGGTTTTTTTTCCAAGTTCCTTGTAAAAATTAAAAAAATTTTTTTAGCAAAAATTGAGATTGGAAAAAAAATATATATATTTTTTTTTTTTTCAGACCGAAGGCTAAAAAAAATTTTTGAAACGGTGTGGGGTCGATATATACTACACCTTGGATATATTCCATAAAAGGGGGGGGAGTTTCCCCAATATGGGGTTTTTTTTTTGGGGTAAAATTTTTAAGTTTTGGAACCTTTTGTGTGTCCGCAAACCTGAAAGGGCCCCCCAAAAAAAAATTTAATGAAAATGAGGCCCCAGAGCCAGTAGGTGCCCTCTATTTGGGGCTTGTGGGTGAGCCAAAATAAGCCTAGGGCCAAAATATGGGATACTCGAAAATGGCAGAATTTGGGGAAAAAAAATTAAATTTTTTTTCCCTGATCACATTTACCTACTTGTTAATAATGTATAAAAAATTGAAAATCCCAAAAAAAAAAAGGGAAAAAATTTTAAATTTCACTTCCAATTTGCTTTAATTTCCCGTGAAACACCTAATGGGTTTAATAAACTTCCTAAAAATTTGGTTTTGTACTTTTTAAAGGGGGGTAGTTTTTTTTAGATGAGGGCAATTATGGGGGTATCTAAATTTCAGGTCAATCAAATCAGTTAGAACGGGGGGGTCCCCCCCAAAAAAATTATATTTTCAAAATTTCTTGAAAAATTTGAAAAAATTTCTACTAAATTTTTTTAAGCCCCCTAATGTCGTAAAAAAAAAAAAAAAAAAAAAAACATTAAAAAAAAATGATGCCAAAACTACAGCAGACATATGGTTGAGCTATTATAAAATATTTTAGGGAAAAAACTATCTGTCTTACATGCAGAAATTTTTTAAATTTTGAAATTGGTAAATTTTTCAAATTTTTTCACCAAAATTTTTATTTTTTCACAAATAAACAATCGTTTTTTTTGGGCCAAAAAATTTCTTTCTTTTTTTATAGCACAATGTGTCACAGGGAAAAAATCTTAGTCACATGGAAAGGTTTTAAAGTGTCAAAAAAGTTATTTAATAAAGTGGGGCACATGCAGTTTCAAAATTTTAAAGGCTTCTGTCAGAAAAAAGGGCCAAAATGGCTCCCCGGGGGTAAGGGGTTAATACTGTTTTTAAAATGTTCACTTATTCTTATTTTTATTTCGTATGGTGCTCCCTACGTATTTCTTGCAGCATGCTATACATTCAATGATATACACAACATGGTGGCTGTCACAATTTAAAAATTGTTTGATATTATAATTTTGTGCTTCATGTGTATCACTAAACTTTTGTGTTTTAGTGGCGATATTGCACAAATTACAGCGAACACCGCCACAGGCGAAAAAACCTTTTAGTGACAGCCATGTTGTGTGTGTATTCATTGCTGCAAGAGCGCTGGGTGAGACAGCATTGCCTACTGTTCTTCCTCTTTTTGGTACACATAAAATGCCTTTGTCCAATATCTCAGACAATATGGGGTCTTGACGTAAAATTCCTATGTTTTTATAGAACAATGATTTAATTTCCTTAAAATTTCTACTATACCCCGTAGTGAAGATCAATTTCTGCTCTATATTTTGTTTTCCACTTTTATCAGATTTAGAATTATTGTTTAATAGTTCAAATTGCGTTTGACTTTTAATTTTGTTTTTTGCCTTCCTTAAACTATTTATTGTGTAGCCTCTTTGGAGTAACCTTTGATCTATCTGTTTCTTCACCTGAGAATAGTCTGATTCCAAAGTGCATGTGCGTCTCGCTCTCAAATATTCCCCATATGGAATAGCGGCTATAGTTTTTGGTGAATGGCAGCTGTTTGCTCTAAGTATAGAGTTACCAGCCCCCGGTTTACAATATTGTGTAGTGATGACCTTTCTCCTCTGTGCATCACCCATTAACAATATATCCAAAAAAGATAGACCTTCTTTGTTCCAAGTTCCTGTGAACCGCAAGTTAAACGAATTGGAATTGATATAGTCAAAGAAGGGCTGTATGAGCGCTACATCGCGACCCCAAATAATGAGGAGGTCGTCGATGTAGCGCCCATACCACAAAATGCAATCATGATAGGGATTATTGCAACTATAAATGACATGGTGTTCCCACCATGCCATTAATAAATTGGCCAAAGAAGGGGACGAAGGGGCACCCATAGGGGCCCCCACAAGCTGCAGATAAAACTCATTAGAAAACATGAAATCGTTATTTTTTAACAAGTATTCTATTGCCATGAGGATAAACATTTGTAATTCTTCACTGTAGCAGCTCTTGTTTTAAGAAAAAAGGTAACTGCGACAATGACAAGGTCATGTGGTAGACTAGAATAAAGGCTCACCACATCACACCCCAATCCAAGTATATTCTTCTCACCATTCCCTATTGTACATAGCTCTGAGTACTTCTTTGGAGTCTTTTAAATAACCTGGTCTGCTTTGCACTAAGGGCTGTAAATGTCTATCTACCCATGTGCTGAGTCGCTCGCCTAGGGAGCCATTTCCAGATATAGTGGGCCGAAGGCCAGGTGGAAGTATGCCTTTATGTATTTTTGGGGCTCCATAGAATATAGGTATTAAAGGGTCATCTATCATTAAATATTGTTTTTGTTTCAATGTAATGGCCCCTAGTCTCATCCCTTCTTCCAATAATTTTTCCAATTTTGATTTTAATTATTTTGTGGGATCCTCTCTAAGCTTACGATAGGTTACATTATCATTCAAAATATTATTTACCTGTCTAATATACAGATTCCTATCCATAAGGACTTTTGCTCCGCCCTTATCCGCTCTCTTAATGACAAGGTTATTATTCTCCTTCAGTTGTTTTAATGCTGTTATTTGGCTCCATGTTAGATTACCATGTTTCATTTTTTTACTGTTGTTTACATTCTTTTTTTGTAAGGCTAATAAATCCCTTTCCATAATATTCTGAAATGTTTCTAGTACTGGTACTCTGGCTTTAATGGGATAGAACCCTGGATTGGGTGTGTTAAAGTGTATATCACTTGTATCGCTATTATACTCTACATAGTATAAACAGTCTCCTTCTTGGCACAATTCTTGTAGTGTTTTTAAACCAAGTTGTTCACTAAAAAGCATATTTGTATACTCATTCTCAATGCCCAATTTATCCATCCCACTTGCTGTTACTTCTGCTGTTTCACCTTCATTATGGAAATATTTCTTTACAGTGAGCAATCTAACAAATTTATTAAGGTCAAGCATAGTGAAAAACAAATCAAAATCAGTAGTTGGTGCAAAATTGAGTCCTTGCTGTAACACTTGGATCTGTGGCATAGTGAGGATAGTTGGTGTCAATATTACCACCTGAACATTGTCTATTTTTTAAGGAGAATAATAACCTTGTCATTAAGAGAGCGGATAAGGGCGGAGCAAAAGTCCTTATGGATAGGAATCTGTATATTAGACAGGTTACATTATCATTCAAAATATTATTTACCTATCGTAAGCTTAGAGAGGATCCCACAAAAGAATTAAAATCAAAATTGGAAAAATTATTGGAAGAAGGGATGAGCCTAGGGGCCATTACATTGAAACAAAAACAATATTTAATGGTAGATGACCCTTTAATACCTATATTCTATGGAGCCCCAAAAATACATAAAGGCATATTTCCACCTGGCCTTCGGCCCATTATATCTGGAAATGGCTCCCTAGGCGAGCGACTCAGCACATGGGTAGATAGACATTTACAGCCCTTAGTGCAAAGCAGACCAGGTTATTTAAAAGACTCCAAAGAAGTACTCAGAGCTATGTACAATAGGGAATGGCGAGAAGAATATACTTGGATTGGGTGTGATGTGGTGAGCCTTTATTCTAGTCTACCACATGACCTTGTCATTGTCGCAGTTACCTTTTTTCCTAAAAACAAGAGCAGCTACAGTGAAGAATTACAAATGTTTATGCTCATGGCAATAGAATACTTGTTAAAAAAATTACTATTTCAAGTTTTCTAATGAGTTTTATCTGCAACTTCTAATGAGTTTTATCTGCAACTTGTGGGGGCCCCTATGGGTGCCACTTCATCCCCTTCTTTGGCCAATTTATTAATGGCATGGTGGGAACTCCATGTCATTTATAGTTGCAATAATCCCTATCATAATTGCATTTTGTGGTATGGGCGCTACATCGACGACCTCCTCATTATTTGGGGTCGCGATGTAGCGCTCATACAGCCCTTTTTTGGATATATTGTTAAAGGGTGATGCACAGATGAGAAAGGTCATCACTACACAATATTGTAAACCGGGGGCTGGTAACTCTATACTTAGAGCAAACAGCTGCCATTCACCAAAAACCATAGCAGCTATTCCATATGGGGAATATTTGAGAGCGAGACGCACATGCACTTTGGAATCAGACTATTCTCAGGTGGAGAAACAGATAGATCAAAGGTTACTCCAAAGAGGCTACACAATAAATAGTTTAAGGAAGGCAAAAAACAAAATTAAAAGTCAAAACGCAATTTGAACTATTAAACAATAATTCTAAATCTGATAAAAGTGGAAAACAAAATATAGAGCAGAAATTGATCTTCACTACAGGGTATAGTAGAAATTTTAAGGAAATTAAATCATTGTTCTATAAAAACATAGGAATTTTATGTCAAGACCCCATTTTGTCTGAGATATTGGACAAAGGCATTTTATGTGTACCAAAAAGAGGAAGAACAGTAGGCAATGCTGTCTCACCCAGCGCTCTTGCAGCAATGAATACACACACAACATGGCTGTCACTAAAAGGTTTTTTTCGCCTGTGGTGGTGTTCGCTGTAATTTGTGCAATATCGCCACTAAAACACAAAAATTTAGTGATACACATGAAGCACAAAATTATAATAATCAAACAATTTTTAAATTGTGACAGCCACCATGTTGTGTATATCATTGAATGTATAGCATGCTGCAAGAAATACGTAGGGAGCACCATACGGAAATTAAAAATAAGAATAAGTGAACATCTTAACAGTATTAAAAAAAGCACAATCCATACATCGGGAGCTGCAAAGCACTTTATTGAATGACATCAAGGAGATACAACAAGCTTCAGATTTTATGCTATAGAAGACATAGAAAAACCTTATCGGGGAGGTAATTGGACAGGTAAGCTAAGACAAAGGGAAGCCTTTTGGATCTTAAAATTAGACACTAGGACACCGTTGGGATTAAACTATAGAAGTGATTTGCTTCTCATACACTAATATATGCCCAACATAAGCATAGCTATGGTCCGTAAATCCTGTCCTATGATTGGAAGGGACATCATGCACACGTCATTTCAATGTAATCGTTAATTGGTTGGATATTGTTTTTAAACTGTGTTAGTTGCACTTTTTAAAATTAGTCGTGAACAAGGGCAAGTGTAGCCCGAAACGCGTTGGCTCATGACAACTTTTAGCATATTTGTACCGCTGCTGCCTTAATATGAAATAAAGTTTACTCACTTTAAGCAATCCCGAGCCGGAGTTGGGTGTTTCCTGCCTGCCAAGCTTGATGACGAGAGCAGGTGTGTTCACGATAGTACGTGAACCTGCACGGGGCTGGGGTTTGACTCATGCTCGGCCCCTCCCACCTCCGGCTCCTGCTTCCCT
The DNA here is from genome assembly GCA_025379985.1 of Phyllomedusa bahiana. Taxonomy (NCBI): domain Eukaryota; kingdom Metazoa; phylum Chordata; class Amphibia; order Anura; family Hylidae; genus Phyllomedusa; species Phyllomedusa bahiana. The sequence goes on along the minus strand of JAODAL010018704.1, from coordinate 32,262 downwards.
GCGTGTCTCTGCTGGCTGGCGCACAACCCCGCTCAGTGAGATTTAAAGGGCCGGGCGCTGACCTTACATATTCTGGCCACTCCTTTCCTGCCTTGCCGGTGTGTTCTGTCCCTACTGTGTAGCAGACCCCTTGACTCTCGTTTTCCCTGGTGACTGCCTTGACCTCTTGCCTGTCCATGACTACGAGATTATCTGCTCCGCTGATTCTGTACCCCGCTACATCCTGGCTGCCACCACAAGCAATTCGCATCAGGGGTAGCGACTTTGGTAGTCTCCCGCTCCAGCAAGTCCAAACTGCCATGCAGCCGGCTCTGGTGAATACTGTGACCTACTTAGACTCCGCTCCCTAACGGGGGCTTATCCAGTTGTGGGGGTTGGGGGATAACATTTTAAATCCCCAAAAAAAATAGTAAAAACTCCGTTTATTCAAAGTTTTTCATTCAATAAAAAAGTCCTCAGACTACTTGTTTTCCTTTTAAAAATCTGAAAAACAGCAGTTTTCCACGAGCAGGAAAGACTTGATCCAGTCAATCTCAGCCCCCCATGTAGCTAGTGGAGCGTTGGACAGGGGGCGTCACCTCCAGGGGTAGCTTTCGTGGGGGGTTTGACGCCCCTGTCCATATGCTCTCACTACTACATGCGGCCCCTGCATGAGTTTGAGCTGGATCAGTTTTACTGCTCGTGATATCTTTTTGCAGATTTAAAAAGGGAAATTTCAAGTATGTTATGGTGTTTTTACTTGAATGAAGATTTGAAAAAAAACGTGAGTTTTTCTATTTATCTGGTCGGGGTTTATAATGTTTGTGAAAAGGGGACCCGGAAAAGGTTGCCATTTCCAGACCACCATACAAAAGAGGCAGTGTGATTGTATATTAGCCCAGGTATATGCTATTACGTGGTTCAGGGGATCCACACCTCAAGCCTGCCTTTACAGTAAGTCGGCCGTTAAACTTAGACTATTAGGCCTCGTTCACACGGCTTATTTTGCCGCGGATTGGCGCCGTACTGCGCGGGGGATTTGCGTGCAGTACGGGGCCCCCAAACCGTCGGAGTCATACGGAAAACCCTGCCTCATAGGAACATGGATTCCGTCGTCCCCCCGCCGCTCGGCGAATCGCCGCGGGGGGGAAAGGGGCTTTTCACATTATTTACGGGGGACGCGCCGAAACAATGCATTGTTTTCGGGCCGGGAGCGGGGCCCCGCCCTTTTTTCACGCGGATTTGTGAGCGCAATAGGTCACAAAAACCGTCGGGTAGCCCTTTAAAAACGGCCTTAAAGTCTGTTCATCAACTAAAAAAATAATTCCAACAATCATCAAAAAGTAAGGTTTAAACCTAAAAAGTTTTCCCTCAGTTTTCCCAATTCCCGATTCTGCAGTTAAAAAAACAAAAATTGAGGAAAAAAAAATTTCAACTTTACAAAAAAAAAAATAAATGTTTTTTTTTTTTTTAATAGCAAAATTCCCCTTCTGGGGATTGGTAGTCCCTTGAGCTATTTTGCAATTTTCCAGTTTAATACAGGGAAAAAAATTGCTTATGAAAGCAGAGGGCCCTTTTTTTGAATAAGTTTTGGACCGACTCCCATTTGCCCTGCAGTTTATTTTTGACAGAAAACCCCTTTGTTGTTATGTTGTTGTTGGCAAAGAAAAACCCGGGAAAGTCTTTTTGTACAAATTTTTCAAAAAAATTTTTTCAAAAAAAACCCGTTAAAAGAAAAAAAAAAAAGTCCATAGAAAAATACCCCTTAAAATTTTGGAATTTTTTTAAATTTAAAGGGGTGATCCCCCCAAAAGGAATTCTGTCTTACTGGCCATATAGTTTTGCCTAAACCCATGTTCCCAAAAATTTGGGGAAAGGGTGGATTCCCAGCCTTTCTCCCCATCCTTTCTTTTGGGGGTTTTAAAAAATACCCAAAGCACACCCCATTTCTATTTTTTGAATTTCCTTTTAGAAAGGAATGAAAGGATCCCGCCAGCAAGGCAAAAACAAAAATTCCTTTGTGGGAAAACACCCCGTTATTTATCGTCTCCTGTGTGAAGGTATTTTTTCTTAGAGCTGGGCCCAAAAGCCGGGAAATTTTTTTTGGGCTTTCCATTTTGTTTCTGGTCATTTTGGGGGGGGTTGGGTTACTTATTTTTGTTTTTTCAAAAACCCGGGAAAGGGGGTTTAAATTTAATAAAATTAAAGCCCCCGCAGTATTTTCCGGGCCTTTTGGGGGTTTTCTTTTTGCAGTCAGTACACCAATATGGGGCTTAATTGCCTTCCCTGAGGGATCTTCCAGCAAGAAAAAGAAACCCTTTGTCCCCCCCCCCCCCCCCCCCCCCAAAAAAATTTGCCCAAAACCCTTGGTTGGAAGAACATGACCAAGACTTCTAATTACTACATTGGCCTCTTCAATCCCCAGACCTGAACCCATCTGTAGGACCACCTTGATTGTCGTTTTCGCTTTAAGGGATGCACTGCAGTCAGCATAGTGTCAGATACCTGTGACAACCTCATTTATATAGAATAGAAACTGCCTTCAATACATTGAAATGTCTTAAATGTATGCCTCACTTCAGGGTTCCTCTTCACACCCCCCTCTTAAGCAATCTTCAACAGAATGCAACAATATGCAACAGAGGCAAAACAAATACTTTTATAAACTTTTTATGTAATCTTCAGAAAATCTCCACATCAAAATTCCCAATACAGCAAAAGATTAAAACTTGGAGGTACTAAGCATTTGTAGTCAATCCATCTTTAACGTAAACCACTCCTCAGCGAGTCCCCTGTCTACACAATCACACTACAACCTCTCCACCATAGCCAAGACCAAATAGCTAAGGACACCTGGGACAATCGCAGATCTGCACAAGGCTGGGATGTGCTACCTGACAATAGGAAGCAGCTTGGTGAGAAGGAAACAACTGTTGGCACAATTATTAGAAAATGGAAGAAACACAAAATGACTGACAATTTTCCTCAGTCTTGGGCTCCATGCAAGATCTCACCTCATCGGTTAAGGATGATACTGAGAAAAGTCAGGAATCATCCCAGAACGACATGAGAGGACCTGGTCAATGACCTGAATAATGCTTAGACCACAGTCTCAAAAAGATTACTGTTTATAACACACTATGCTGTCATGGATTAAAATGGTCCCCCTGCTCACACCAGCACATGTCCGGGCCCGTTGAAGTTCGCCAATGACAATCTGGATGATTCAGAGGAGGCATGGGAGAAAGTGATGTGGTCAGATGTGACCAAACTAGCACCTTTTGGTATTAATTGCACTCACCGAGTTTGGAAGAAGAAGAAGGATGAGAACAACCCCAAGCACACCGTCCAAACTGTGAAGTATGATAGAAGAAACATCATACTTTGGGGGTGCTTTTCTGCAAAGGGGACAGGACAGCTGCAAAGTAATGAAAGGAGGATGAATGGGGCCAAGTCATACAATGTGATTTTAGGGAGTTTTTTTAATTAGATTCTGTTTCTCACAGTTGAAGTGTACCTACGATAACAATTACAGACCTCTCCATTCTTTGTAGGTGGAAAACTTGCAAAATCGCCAGTATATCAAATACTTATGGTCCCACTGTACTATTACTTGGATGCTGTATAGAGCGGTTAGGAATTTCAATAGGTTTTATTAATTGCACATTTTTAGTCCCATTATTTAGATATATTTTTAAAAAATGGAGTAAAAAACTATACTGCTAGGACAGAAGACTATGCATTTAGATATACAAATAACCATAATGACTACATGTATCTGACCACTTATTAACCATACTTAGCCTGTAATGTTAATGCAAAAAAATTATATGAAAGTTGATATAACATACATTCTAGTAGAAAAGTTTAAAATAAAGAATGCTTTCTGAGAAAATTGCCAAAATCCTAGCGATCAGTTACCATCCCAAGGGTGCTGAACTTTGTCCCATGTTTCCGCTGCAGCAGCTGCTAAAATGAAGCATTATCTGTTAATACATGGTCAGTCTTCCAGTTTTAAGGCTACCCTTTCCATTTTATCTCCAATTTTACAAATGCATATGCCACAAAAAGCCTTATAGAAAGGTGTTTTTCACATAAGAAACTTCTGTAGCAGGAATAGTGCCTACAGAAAGGCAATTACCTAGGTACTGCTTGTGAATTATAAACGATTCCTACCATCTTTAATGCACTAGAACCAAGTCCCATAATTAAAGTACTAAAAGGTTAAAAGTAGTAACTTTTTGCATCTAAAGCCAGTAAGCTGAAGTTAAGGCTTTGTTCACATCTTGTTTGAGTATATTGTATTTACTACTGTACAGCTTTGATGTGCCCAGACACCCTCCTGCACGTAACATTTGCATACACTGGGCCGGCATGTATCAACTTCTTTTCACTGTATAGTAAGTATAGCGTACTAAGCTTTCCTATGCAGAGAAACACTGTATAATAAGCAAACTGGGCAGTGTTTGTTTGCGCAGGCGCCTATGGCCAACATACTCAGTGGTATGCATTTTCCTGTATACTTTCAAAAAATGCTCAAAACAGATCAATAAGAGTTGGATTTTCACTGTGTTTTAAGGACGCAGATTAGTGCTATTCCACAGGGTTAATCCGTGTCCCTGCTGTTTTCCACACAGAATACGTGTACGGAATTGCCCTGCACTGCCATTTTTTTATGCGTCGCATAATGCATCATACAACATGTAAAAAATAAATAAATAAATAAAATACATCCAGTTCTGTTGTTGAATGGTGCAAATCACAGATCAAGCATATTGAACAGTGTAGATGTGTTTTTTTTCATGCGTATATATTGATGTCTAAAACGCCCATTTTACACAATAAAATTTAAGTGAAAAATGGAAGAAACACAAAATGTCTCAATTTTCCTCAGTCTGTTGCTCCATGCAAGATCTAGCATAACGAATGCAGGCAGGAGTAACTATAAATGACAGCAAGGAGAGGAATCATGTAAAATATAATCCTTTACATTGGTATTCTTGCTACAGCAAGCCCTGGCATTATTGGAGACAAAGATACTGGACAAGATATACTTTATTTTCATTAACTACTTCTGATCGATTATGGCATCATCTATTGAGTATTTACATCTAATGAGATGTTTACTTTTTTTTTTGTATTTTTCTATAATCTTGGACAACGCCGCTAATAGGGTTTTTGGAAGTCAAAGTTTATTTGTTTAATTTCTGCTGGTGAACAATAAAAACTCATAATTTCCTTCCCATTCACCTCCATCCCAGTGATGCGTCTCCCGGTCTTCTGTTGTCTTCCGACAGCATTTACTTCCAAATCGTAACGTCGTGAAAAGACACATGACTGCTGCAGAACACTGTGGGAGAGTAGCAGATGAGGCAGCACTGGTAGAGGCAAAAGGGGAGAAGTATCACTTTTATTTGTTGTACAGCAGCAGAAATTTAAAACCATTAACTGACATGCACAACCCCTTTTATATACAGTTTGGTTTGTCATCTGTGTGCATCAACACCAACCATGACTTGTTTTTTTAAACTACAAATGAAAACATGCTAAATCAAAAAGACAAGAAAACACAAAAAGCATGAAAAACCAAGGGCGACGTGTATGAATCCTGGTGCTGACTGCTCAGTTCTAAATAGCTTTAAGGCAGTGTAAAATGCGCCAGCATGTGTGAACCTGTTCTTCTGCAGGTCATACATACAGGCGCAGCGTAGTGCCAATACGACAAGTCTGGCTCAGGCACTACCTTTAACCTGGTCTGGCTGTTCTAACTGTTCTGGGCCTAGATTTGGCGTCAAAGAATCATAAATATGAACATTGTGACACGTCCCCAGAACGCTCCTGATCTTTGGCGCATTACAAAGGCACTTATCGCGCCAAAGTTCGGAGTGCGCCTGTTCATACATTTTTTGGATCAAAGTACCAGAAAACTGGTGCAGCCCTATTCATACATGTCACCAAAAATGTTTTAAATTGTCAAATTTTGAAACAATCAAATCAAGAAGGCAGCTAGATGTGATTTTATAATACATGTTTAAAGTGTCAACTTCAAGGCATTCTAATGTCTTGATACTTAGGCTTTAGTAATATGGTTTTATCTAAAGAAGACCGAGTTATTTATCCAACTCAGCCCATGGCTTCATCTCCACCTTTTATCATCATGTCACTTTTAGATGCACATTCTGTGCTTAATATTAGAGATAATACTATGTAGTTTCCTTCTTAACGTCACCCATTGGTGGTCACAGTCAGCAAGAACAGAGTATTTCTGATATATCTGGGAAATAGAGATCTGTATCAGAAAAACTGAGTGTTGTCTGCAAATAGGATATATTTAGAAATATAGTTGTGAATGTTGGTAACAATTTAAAATATTAAATGGTGGACATCAATGTTAAAGCTGAAATCAAATATGTGAAAACAAAGGGGATAAGAAGTGCTAAATTCTGCTTTTATACTTCTTCCTGAAAGTAACTAACTAAAGGGATTCTTAATCCATATCTTTTCTTTTGCTCCAATTCAGCATATGAAGGCAATAATGGGAGTCCTTTTATTTGATCCCCTGAATTTAGCCAGAGAAAAGCTCTGAGGAAGAATAACTCATGTTTTGGAGGACCAATGGCCGTCAAATCCTCAGATGCCCATCAATAGAATACTTGGGACACAGGAACCTTTATGGTCTTTAAGTAGCTATCGGATGGATACATACATTTTAGTCTATGCATATATGTCACAGGAAGCTTGTATAAATAAAATACTCTCAGAAGCCACTGAATTGTAGCACAATAAAATGAGAGCACTACATACAATTATCTAAGCTTTCAGTTTTCAATAGGTCACTTGCAGGGCACTAGTACATCACAGTAAAAAAAAAAAAAAAACACAAAGTGTTGACAATTTTAGGTTAGTTGATAAGTAATGGAAAAACATAAGGCAGAAGGACAAGTTAAGAGTACAAAATCAGAACTGGCCCCCAAAAAACTGAGGTGCATTTAATAAGCAATGTCATCACACACTTTGCTCTACAATGTTTCTGGTGTATCGTGCAACTCTTTGCCAGAAAAAGTACTAATATACAGCCCCAAGGTCTGCAAAGTCCTAAGCTATTTCAGTTAAAATGTCTCTAGGTCGTGGGAATTATCAATCTCAATAGCATCCTCAGTTTCCGCTTTCATTTCAGTGTTTTCGTCATCTAAGGATGCCAAAGCTTCATTTGTGTCACTTGCAAAGGTTTCTCTCGACGTGTCGTCATGTTCTTGAAAATTAAGACCTTTGATGGCTTCTTTCATCTTCTTCCCGACTACGTGACGTCGTCTCTTTTTTGCAGCCTTTTTATTCTCGTATTCCTTCTGGTTTTCCATGTAAAATATTTGCTTAAAGAAAAAAAATAATAATTACTTTGTCATTGTTATTCATCAAATGTGAATGGGAATATTTTGACTGTCTACATTCAGCGGCTGAAAACCGTGAAAGACCAAGGCCATGTCCCTACTACACCGGTTTACGCACTTTTTTTTTTTTTAAAGATGGTTTGCGGTTTTGCAAACAGTCTGAAAAACCGGCTGCAAACTTTTTCAAAGCGCCGGCCGCCCGAACATGTTAATTCTTCCGTCCGGTTTTCGGACGGAATATGAACAAGTCAATGTGAAGGGGGAGGGATTTTCTCCGCTAATCGCAGAGAAAAGCTTTCCCCCGCGGAGGTGGGGACGGCACACAAACCAGACAAATACCGGTCGGATAAACTGACCGGTATTTGTCCAGTGCCGTGTAAATGGGCCCTAATAATGCATGTTTGTCGCTAATGACTATACTGTCTGAACAAGTGCACGATAGTGTTAACTAACACACAAAATAGGTCCATTTATTACCAACCTCTCATTGCCAAAATAATTTTCAAATTGTATAATAAAAATAATTTAAACCTGTTCCCATTTCAGCTCAAGTTTACAAGCCAACATATTTTATCCTCTTAAAGGAGTTGTCTCACAATGCTGTTTTCCCGAGCCACAGGTAGCTTCAGGCGCACAATTCCTGGTTAGGCTGTGGGTGGTTCTATAGCAGTTACTGGCATATCAGCTCTGCTATTCCTAGCTGATCCGATTACAATTCCATGACTAAATGAGGTTTGTAAATTGTAGTGGACAAGGTTACAGAGCTCTGAAAGATTAAAGCTAGTCAGTAAGTAATGTAAACCTGCTCCTATATTTCAATATAGGTAATAGTGCAGGTAGTAAGTCATCATTCTGACCACCGATTCTGCCTGAGAGGTGGCCAGTAACTACGGAAACATCTGTGCAAAAGAAAGAGATGAGGTCTACAATTAAAGGCTATGCCCACATGACAGGTATTTCAAGTCGGAATTTAAATACTTGTCTAAAACCAAAAGTAAACCATACACATTAACCTCAATAGAAAATACTCGTTTGTAGTCCATATAACGCGTATTTTGTCAGATGGTTTTTAAGAGTAAACAAAAAAAGGAAAAAAAAAAAGTTTTCTGATGGGGGAAGGGTGGGGAGAAGATGTGCTAAAGGGAAGAAAATTCAAAACAGCAGTGTGTCTGGTAGTAGTCTTTAACTTGGTCTACATATTTAAGGCTCATCAATGAAATGAGAATACCCCTTTAAGGAACAGACCAATTTGGGCCTTAACGGTCACTAACATTGTAACAAACTTTTCAGGATAAGCGGTTGTGTGTGTACATGTCGACTAGCACTATTTTGCCCATAGCATTTTACACAGTTTTCAGCAGTCTCTGAGCTAGCGGGTGGAAATTAGCTGCTATAATGTCTCTCACAAATACAAGCATGCACAAGAAGATTTTGCTCCTTTACAACTCATTCTCGATGCATAGAAGACATTACTCAGCTGGACTGAGCAGTGTAAACTGTGAATCAAGCACTGGCACAAGATGTACATTGAGCAGCACATAACCTGACAGTTGAGTAAGTCGATTCGCCTCGAGACAGATTTTAACGGACTTTCCTAGTAAATGATATGCTTGGGAGGGAGGAGGAAAGGGGTCTTTTAAGTAGAGAGTCATTTTTCTCCAAACAGATATGAAAAAATATCCTGTTTATATGAATAAGAAAAAAAAACCAAAAAAAAAAAAACCCCACAAAATTTTCTAATGTATACACATATGCAAGTACACAGGCTGTTATGGAACACCTAAGGCAGCATCTCCATCTTAAGAAGCAGATACAGAAGGGTCAGAGCCAGTGTCTTGCTTTTGAATGTGCAGGCACCATTAGTGCAGAATTAGCACATCGTAGGTCCTCTGTGAAATTGTTCCTGCACGCTTATGTCAAGAAGGGAAAGGGTGTGTCCACTTTTTATGGATTAAAGTAAAGCAACTTTGAAAATAATCTTGAGTAAAAATATCCTTCCAATGTCTGCAGCTACTTTTCAGACCTGTGTGTATGGTTACAGTATCCTGTATAGTGTGACTGTGCAGTCATACTCTGTGTAACCCTTGCTTTATCTGACTGTATGTCATCAAGAAGGTAATATGACTGCAAGGTTTATAGTCTTTAACCATGGTTACACATAGGTCTGAACAGCAGCTGCAGATAAATATCTTTGATTCATTTTAGATACAATGGAACAAAATTATTATATACATACACACAGACCTAAGTAACTTTTCTGATGGCCTGGGGACAGCTGAATTTGAGGTGTGATTTCAGATTGTATGACTTTAAGGCTATGTTCACACGGGTTAACTGCGGGACGTAATTACGCCCCGCAGTTACGCCGCGTGGCCGGGGGCAGGAGAGGGGGGCCGGCACCTCGCCGGCACATAGACAATCATCGCTAGCGGCGCGTATACGCCGCTAGAAAGTGACCTGTCAATTAGTTCCCCCCTCGGCGTATTCGCCGAGCAGGGAGAGGAGACGTAATCCATAGTTCTCTATGAGAACTGTGGATTACTGTAATGAATGGGCCTTTTTCAGCCCGTAATTTTCGCATTTCAGCGCGTAATTACGGACTGAAATACGGCCCATTTTAAGCCGTGTGAACATGGCTTAAGGAAGACAAGGGTGTGTTGCAGTTTCTTCAAAACATCTTTTGGTGACAGACTAGTGTCAAAACCAGGAATGTAGGCCTGTCCGATTGTCTTCTACTTGTGCTCCTTGGGAGACCTTTCACTAGTCCAATTGGTAGAGGTCTATTTTTCGTTATTTTATCCTTTTTATGTTCTGTTGTGCACATTTTCTATGTCCGTATTATTTTGTAATTTTTCTAACTAAGCATTGTACCTTTATATTACAATCTAAAACTTTAATAGCTTTGCCCTGTTGCCCTAACAAACCTTGAAATCTGTCGAGTTTGAGTGGCTGCTGTTGCATGTTATCTGTAGCACTGAGTTACTATCACTCTCTTGTTAGGTGTGTGTTCTTGGAGGTTTTGACCGTTGAGGGTTCATTTGGTGCTCAATGTGTGGCCTCACACCTCACATATATTATACATTCTTAGATTTGTCCTTTTTTATATATATAATATATATATATATATATATATATATATATATATATATATATATATATATATATATATATATATTTTTTTTTTTAGCATCTACACCTGACAAAGTTTTATGCACACTGAAACGTTGTGTATGGCTATAACACAGAGGTCAGCCAGCGCGGAGAACAACTACAAAGTCCAAGAAATTCCTTTGATCAAAAACACAGTTGCATTGTGGATTCTTGCCTTACAACCAAAGGTCTACACTTCTACCAGAGCCATTATTGGAATTCTGCATCTCTTTTCCACAAAGTGGATCACAGACTCAGAAGAAACCAGACTCGCTCCGCCTCAAAGCATACAGTGGTCAATACCTCTACAAGACAAGCCAGAATACCAGATGACCCTGCTCTACTTGGAATCTCCTATAATATGAACTTATGCCTATGTAATTAATAATATATATATTTTTTTTTACCTCAGCCTTTCAATTTTGTGTGCCGTGGATCCTTTACTATACAATGTGTGGCTTGAGTGAGGGCTGAGTGTGAGATTGAGCCGGAAAGTAGAGTATCCTGGTTACCCCAATGTCGCACAAGAGGCAGAGGGGTGCGAGTGATGGCTTGGCTTGTGCCCTAGAATCCTCCTGTGTGTGGCTTTCCTTTTCCCTGCTAATTGTCTTCCCTCCTCCTTGTGTCCCCAGTGCTTTTTAAATCCTCATTTACCTCTGTGTCCCTGACAAAGATCTTACTATTTCCAAAACAAAAGCAGCATCAATTATCTGTTACTAAACAGCAGTAAATATATCATAGTATGCCGCCTTGAGGTATGTCTACACGACAAAAGTAAAATACTGTTGGATTCTGTTATACAATCCGACCAGTATTTTACAATCTGTTTTAGTTTTTTCCATTTTTTTTGCAGATTTTGCGGTTAGTTTTCGTCTGGCCCACACTGAACAGTACTATAATCCGGCAGATTATAGAACGTATTCTAAAGTTTTGTGTCGGATTTCGGAATTGAAATCCGACCTCAGAAAACCTGAACTGTGATGACCACAGATCGGATTTTCTATTAAGGCTTATGGGGGTGGTTTACAGTCGGAATTTTTGCAGATTCTAAATACTGAATCCACATACAATCCAACTGTAAACCAGTGCCATGCAGACGTAGCCTTACAAAATTGCAGCCCAATAAAATAAAAACTAAAACTATAAATAAAACCAAGATAAAAATAAAAACCATACTCATCTTCCTACAGTCCAGTCCTGGGTCTCCCCAGTCTTCTGTTTACCTTTAGGCCTCGTTCACACGGCTTATTTGGGCGCGGATTGGAGCCGTACTGCGCGCCGGATTTGCGCTGCAGTACGGCTCCAATCGTCCCCGTCATAATGGTAACCCACAGTTCTCAGAGAACTATGGATTCCGTCTCCTCTCCCCACACGGCGAATCCACCGCGGGGGGAGAAAGTGACATGCACATTATTTACGGCGTGTACACACCGTAAATAATGCATTGTCTATGGGGCCGGCGGGCAGCGCCCCTGCCACGCCCCTTATTCAAGCCATAACTGCGGGCGAAATCCGTCCCGCAATTACGGCTTGAATAAGCCGTGTGAACACTGCCTTATACTCTTCTGAACAGGACAATCCTGTGTTTCTGCCCACATCATTCGTTGCTGTTCACTTCTGAACAGCGATGTAAGGGAAGTGGCATGTGACCACGAGCTTGGGTGCAGCGGTCCCGTTCACAAGAGAACGAAAACAAACAGAAGACCGGGTAGAGCCAATAGAGGAAGGTGAATAAAGACTTATTTTATTGGGCTGCACCAACATTCTGGTATGAACTGAACAACCTTTTTAAATGAGCAATCACCATGAATATTGAAATAGGGGAAGAAAAAGTACTTTTTTGTAGATTTAAACAGATTGCAGCAAAATAAAAAAGGGAGAACTTAAAGGGGTTTTCTCGCTACAAAGATCATCTCTCTATTCAGGGGGACAGTAAAAATAAGCACTTTTGCAATTGGTTCGCACTACATAAATCATTTAGAATAGCAGATATAAGCTTAACTGTGTGTTCTACACCTAAAACTGCAGCCTGAGGTCGGGCCATGGCCCCTTTTTTCTGTGATTGGCTGACTGATGACATTCAGCCTGTTCAGACACGACCCCGGACAGAAAACACCCCCTATGCCGTGATTGGCTACCTACACACTGTGCTTACTCCCCTCTGAGCTGTGTAAATCGAAAGTGAAACTAGATGCATCAGCTCTCTATGCAGGATGTATCTGTATAATAAAAGCTGTTTGAGCGTCTCCATGTTCATGTCCCAGCTCTAAGGTGATGGATCTAGGCAATTACTAGGTTTCTAGCTGTTAGATTCACTCTCCCCCCCATATAACACATCCATTTACCCTGTGCTCCCCCCCCCCCCCTCTACCACCTGCCTAATAACAGAAGGGGGGGAGGGACGGTAGGAAGAGTGCATTTCTCTCATTTGTTTGTTTCATAATTTCAGGCTGTATATATAACTGCTTATACCAATACAGGTGTTCTGGTTACAGCAATGCAAGTGTTCTGCTTACAAGGAGCTTGTGCAGCCTGGAATGGAGCTGAGAGCTCTGCAGGCATGAGAACATTGCAGGAGCTATTACAACCCTTTCCCTTCCACTGCTTAACACAGAATGATGATGTCACAACTCTTCAAGTGAGGGGAAACACGCCTCCTGAGAGGAGAGACTCGCCCCTGGATTTGAAGCTGTAATAGAGATCAACAGCTCTAGTCTGCGAAAGCGTGTAATGAGAAAACCCCTTTAAAGTGTTGCATTAATTTTTAGGCCTCAACTAAGTTTTTCATACATACCTTCACTTGATCAGATGTAATGCTTGGTGTGCTTTTCAGGAGATTTAAATAAACTCCGCCAGGAGTTCTCCTTCTGGTTCTATTCTGCAAGGAAAACAATTGCACATACGCTCTGTTACAGTCAATGATAATAAAAGCAAAAAATAAAAAAACCGCAAGCTGCCAGCTTGTTACCTTTTACATCCGTGTCTGCGCAATAAGAAAAAGATTGCAGAAGTACAGATATCGTGAAAAGAGTTGAACTTTTATTCACCTATGTAAGAGAACTTAAACATTACTTTTAGGGCATATTCACACTGCATGTTGTATCCATTTTTGGATAAGTTTTGAGTCAATCGCATCCAGCATGCAGGTGCGTGTTTGAATGCGTTTTGGCTGCAGCAGGATCGCGCACCCTATAGTTTTAAATAGGGAGTCTGCTGCGTCTTTTGGATCAAGAATTGACATGACAATTTTTTGAACGGATCATTAAGACGCATGCAAACACGCATCGGCGACTACTCGTCTGAATGCCGATGCGTGTTTTCCATTGAAAGCAATGCAAATCACACCGCACATTGTTTTGGTCCATTAGAGTCCGAAACAAGGATCCAAACACGCATCTAAAAATGGATCTAACACGCCGTGTAAACGTACCCTCCTCCTGTAGCTGAGCATAAAGATTTCCATGTGCAACAATATTCTGTTGAAAGTAAAGTTTAGGCTCCTGTTGAGAGGTGAAGAATACTGTCACTGATTCACTGCCCAACAACTAAATCAATTTGTGATTCATTTGTATGAGAATGGGAAAATTAAGTGAATTCAATTTTTCCATTTTTTTCTATTGTCTGATGATTAAACACCTACCAGACTCTGGGGTCTCATTTTCATTACGATTTTATTTAGGCACCATTTCAGGTTTGCGGACACCCTAAGGTGCTAAAACTTAAACTCCCCTAAAAAGACCCCATATTGGAAATTACCCCCCCCAAAGGAATATATCCAGGGGTGTAGTGAGTAGATCGACCCCCACAGGTGTTTCACAAATTTTTTAAGTGTTAGGCTCTGAAAAAGAAAAGCCCTGGAAAAAAAGCATCCCAAATTGTGTTACGCAATTTCTTCCAAGTTCGGCAATAACCTATATGCGGGTGTAAACTGCTGTTTGGGCGCAGGGTAGGACGTACAATGGAGGAAGCACTTGCAAAGCCCCCAAAGTAGCAGAACAGGTGAAACCTTCCAGAACTTGCCTCATTTTGGATTCGACACCCATTATGGATCTCATCTAGGGGTGTATTGTACATTTTGGGTGTACAGGTGTTCCATTTCTTTTTTTAGCACTGGGCCATGAAAATAGGGGGGGGGGGGGGAGAGGAATTTCCGCCATAGTTTTTTTGGCTTCATTTTAACAGCGTTCGCCATGCGGTATAAGTGACAGGATAACTTTACTATGTGGTTCGGTACAATTGCAATGATATAAATTTTATACAGTTGTTTAGGTTTTATTACTTTTACACCATAGAAATGGACTTGTTTATTTTGCGGGATGAGTTGATGTTTTTATTGATACCATTATGGGGTTCATATAACGCTTTGATCACTTTTTATTAAGGTTTTTGTGAGGCATTTTGAACAAAATACAGCAATCCTGGTATTCTTTTTTTTTTTTTTAAAGCAGTCAACGTGTGGTATAAATGACATCCTAGCTTTACTCAGCAGATCGATACGATTACAGCGATACCCAATTTGTATTTTTTTTATGTTTTACACAATAAAAACTCGTTTTTTGCATCGCCGCAGTCTGAAAGCCATACGTTTTTTATTCTTCTGTGTACGGAGCTGAATAGCAGCTTGATTTTTGCAGGATGATTTGACATTTTCATTGGTATCATTTTTGGAGGAAAATACTTTTTTGATCGCTTTTTTTTGGAAGGCAGGGAGAAGAAAATACTGCAATCCTAATAGCGTTTTTTATTTTTAACAGCGCTCACCGTACATCTGTGACAAGTTAGTTTCACTCCCTGGGTGGAGACGATTATGGTGATACCCAAATTATTTAGTTTTTTTTTTTTTTTTTAAAGTGTTTTTATTGTGTAAAACAATATTTATGCATCGCTATTTTCTAATATCCATAACTTTAATTTTTCCATATATAAAGCTGTGTAAGGGTTTTATTTTGTGAGATCAACTGACATTTTAATTGGCACCACTTTGTTACATGATTTTTTTTATCGCTTTTTATTCCATTTTATGTGCTGCGGGATGAACAAAAATCGCAATTCTGTGACTTTTTTTTTTTTTTTTTTACAGCGTTCACCGTGCGGGTTAATATACGTGACATATTATAGGGTAGGTCGCTACCCACATGGTGATACCAAATATGGCTACTCTATTTTTGATCTTTTTGGGGGCGTTTGTAAGGGGGAAAAGGGCAGTGTACGTGTTTTTATTTTATTTTTCGCGTTTGTGTTTTACATACTGCGATGATTGCAAACAGGAGAAGCTCACTCCTTCTGCCTGTACTTTTGCCATCACGACCATGATCGCAATAGCAAAGGGTTATACACCCGTGGCCAGAGCTCACTCCGGCCGCGGGTGATGCGACATGATGCCAGCGGTAATATACTGCTGGTCCCATGCCGCGATCTTGGGTACGTCAAATGTCAGTAAGGGGTTAAAGAAGTTTTCCTGAGATTTTCTGAAAACTCCCTATTGCTATTAAACGCTTAAAGCTGTACAATACAAGTGTGCAGTAACGACTAGTAAGAGCAAAAAGAGGAAGCTTTATAATATATCTTATTATAGCAAAAGTCCTTTTTTTACTTTTCGGCCCTCCATTTTGAGGTGACAATCACACTTGAACACCGATTTGATTCACACGTGACATTGCCACAGATTGGAATTTGGGAACTGTAGTCCCTGCTTGTTTTCATCTTAGCCAGCAAAGTGATTGCCACTTGTAGTTATGGAGCTACAAGTGCCAGCTCCCACAACAAACATGTACTAACTGTATGGGTGCTGATTAATACATGTGCTCAACATCTGCTGCGGCATGCTGGCACTTGTGGAACTACAAGTACTAGCATGCCACAGCAACACATGCTAAACACATGTACTAATCAGCACCCATACAATTAGTATGTGTGTGGAATAGAATGCAAGCATTTGTAGTTGTGGAACTACAAGTGCCAGCATTCCACACCACACATGTACTAAACACACCTGTTCCGACTTGCATACAAATCCAACTTACTAACGAACCTACAGTCACTATCCCGTACGTAAACTAGGGACTACCTATATGCGTATAAATATATATTACACACACTCTTTCTCCCCCTGTATTTTCGTATTCATGTCCACTATGTATCTTAAATGAAGTAGTTTTTATGAACTTTATTGGTTATTAGAAATATAAATACTTGCCATCACAAAAAGTCCACCATTTTGTTCCACTTCTGCAGTTTCAATAAGGAGCTCTATAGCTTTCTTTGTACCAATTGTTTTTACAACTCGATCAATCAAATCTTTCTTGGGCTCTCGGAGTCTAAATGGGAGGGAAAGAACAAGGTTATGATGACACGTCAATGTAGAATGGGCCTATTTATAGATTTTTTAAAACAAGAGGGATTGATCACAACAAACGCTTCTTACTTCTGTTTGTTTGTATATAGCGCTATAAATCCTCAAACGTTTTGTACATCTTTAAGCCAATGAAACTGAACTAGCTGTCCCCTCATGCTAAGTATTCCTGTCTATCAGCACTCCATAAAAGTTATTGGACTATTGGATTAGGCGCTATTAATCAGATTGGCGTAGTATCACTGGTACACTGACAAGCAACTTACTAGGCTGTTCCCTTGGCCCTGGACACAGAGAGGATACTTTCCACTGCAGAAATAGCCTGAAATGTGCAGTAAAATCAGTCTGAGTTACAAGCAGACAATGTAAGATCGACTAAAACATCAGGCAAATCTAGAATCAATCTACAACATAGCCTGCAACAATTTTTTTTCTAAACGTCATTGACATGTCCTACATTGTACTCTGGATTTAAGATATGTATTCCACATGGGGAAAAAAAAAAAAGCAGCCAGGTATGAACATTGCCTTAGAACTTCAAGAAGCAAGATGAGAATACACCCTGCAACAAGAATGGCTAGCTTCATATTTTTATAAAATTGTCTAATGTTCTGAAATTACACAGGAAATGTGAAAAATTCAACCAAATCCCCTGATCTTGCAGGCATATTCATAGAGGATTTTAGATATATAATACAGTCAAAAAAGCCTCTGAACTGACCTGTATGCGATTTCATCAGCAACTTTGTCTTCTGGATCAGCCTCGGTTATTTCATATCGACCTTTGAAGTCCATTTCTAACCTGTCCCCTAATCTCTCCTTCACAGGTCGCTTCCTCTTCAAATGCCCATTTTCTTCCTTGGGTACATGCTCCCTGTCATCGTTCATATACTCGTCCAATTCTTTGTCTAAGCTCAACTTTTCCTCATTGTCCGACTTTGCCATTATTTTTTTAGCGAGAAGATAATTGTAAGCCTCTGACTGCCTACTCATATCTATCAGTCCATCCATGTCCATGATCCCAAGTTCATTTGCTACAGCCTCTTGGGTTTGTTCTTGAAGTACTGTCCCCCAGATATTATTTTTTGATTGCTTATTTTGACCGGCAAACATGAACCGAGTTGGTCCGGCAACATTTTGGGGAGGGTTAGAAGTCTTCTGCCGTTTATGTTTCCATGGAGAACCTTCATCCTCATCAGAGTCGCTTGCACTATCATCACTTGAGTCAACATTTTTGATATTCCTATAGGGAACAGTTGTTGGAAGTGACGTGTTACTTCTGTATCCTGTATCATCGTTGCTAACGTTAAATTTCTGTGAAAAACAGAATAATTTATTACCCAACTATAATTTCTAAATCACAACCCTAGAATAACAAAAAATATGAAATTATACAGACCAACACTGCAAAAAGTCTTTAGTTCTTTAATGACACTGCAATTTTGTGAAACCATGTGATTTGCTGCGATTTTGGGAAAATCCTGGCATGAAAAATGTGATATAACGTTCAGTTTACACTATGGGCCTTAAAGGGGTTGTCTCGCTACAATGATTGGGTTTTAATTAAAAGATCTTTAAAAAACAAGCAGCTTTGCAATATATGTTCATTACAAATGTCCTACTGATTTTGAGTTATCCCTGTTAGTAGTTGTGCATCAGCTCCTGAAATCCCTATAGCAGCTGACCTGTTGATCTTTATCTCACTGGCTGTCAGTGCTAATGACTCATCTGTTTCTGAATACAGGTCAGAGCAGAGAGCCCTTCCCCCACAGTATGTGATGCTTCTGTAGAGGAGGGGGAGGGCTCTACTCCCCATGTGTAGCTGTGCTGCCTGGATTAACCCTGTGTGTGCCTGCTCCCCCCTGCTCTCTCCACAGATTGAGGAGAGCAGAGGTGAGGCTGATCAGCAGTGAAGTGTGTTACTATAATCATGATGTGTCTGTGGAGCTCTGACTATACTAATAGAACAGATCAGGGGGGCATGTGAACAGTTCATGCTCTGCTGTACTAGTGACACATCGTGATTATAATAACTCACTTCACAGCTACACTGTGTCTGTTCTGACAGGGTGTTTGTTGTTGCTGGAGATGTGGAGATTTGTATGCTAAGCAGGGGGTATAGGAACACTTACATCTCCCCCCCCCCCCCTCGCTCTGCTATTAGCACACACAGTTTCACAAACCTCTCCACACTCATAGATCAGCCCTCTCCTGTCTCCATGGAGAGGAGCAGCGAGAGCTCAACCACAGTACGGCTGATTCAGCAGCAGATCTAGGCAGGCACACACAGGGTTAACCCTGGCAGCAAACCCCCTGCCCTCCCTCTGCAGTCCAGAAGGAGAGCTGTCTGTGTGCTGAGAGGAGGGGGAAAGAGGCAGACAAGAAGCACGCCCCTGAATGCAAAAATCCTTTGCTGCCAGACACTGAGGTAGGCTGAAAGCCTGGAGTGAGACAACTCCTTTAAAGGAGTTGTCTCCCTACAGGGTTTCAAAGAATGCATGAATGAAATACTCTTTCACTTCCTGGTTCAGACTGACTCATTTGCATAAGCTCCCTGCTTGTACAGCTCCATGCCTGTTCAGTTGCTAATTAGATCAGATTAGTTTCTCAAACTGCTCACATGACTTCTTATCTGATCTCTCTAATGAAAGCCCTAATTACAGTTCTGTTTACTTGAGATAAATCAAGCTTTTTACTGCCTGGCAGCATGGACACTGTGGACACTGCCCTGACCTATGTGATGACTCACTCACTGTTATCTCATTGAACAAACAGCAGGGGGAGATTTGTTTACAGGTCGATTACTGAGGGAACTGAAATAGCCAGGGAGGTCATAAATTCACTTGTATCTCCTTAGGGAAAACAGAGGAACAAAGCAATATATTTGGAAAATGTCTTTATTTTGTGTCCCCTACAATTTGAAAGCTATTCTTTGTAGTGAGACAACCCCTTTAAGTATGAAAACTGTCTAGGTCTAAGACTTTCTTTGTTGCCCACAGCAACCAATCAGAGCTCAGCTTTCATTTCAAATAGTGCTCTGAAAAAATAAAAGCTGAGCTCTGGTTGGTTGCTATGGGCAACAAAAAAAGTCATAGGGTATGTTCACACGGCGTTTTGGGTCCATGTGAACATACGTTCTTAGGTGCTTGTTTGGGTCCATCTAGACGAAACCAAACACGCATCTAACAATGAACAGTGTGATTTTACATTGCTCGCAATGTAAAACACACATTGGCGTTCAAACGAGTGATTGCCAATGCATGTTTAATTGCGTCTTTCGGATCTGTTCTAAGAATCAAAACGTCAATTCTTGGTCCAAAAGACGCCCTATTATAAACTATAGGGTGCGATCCTGCTGCAGCCAAAACGCATCCAAACACGCACCTGCATATTGGATACACGTTGGATCCGATTGCTGCTGCGATTTTCAGGATTCAAAACGGATCCAAATATGCCGTGTGAACAAGCCCTTATTGCTAGACAGTTTTCATACATAGGGCCATATGTTTTTATACATAAGGAAAGCTTTCGACCTACCGGATTTTTCGGACTACAAGATACCTTATTTCCCCCAAATTTGGGGGAAAAATAAGGGTGCATCTTATGTTCTGAATGATCTCTCTCAGGCCGACAGGAGGGTGAGGAGGAGCGATGCTGCAGGAAGCCGGGGGCAGTATTTAAGGGGTTAAACCCCGCTGCCAGCTACCCACAGCATTACTCCTCTCCAGGCTTCTGCCCCGTCCGAGAGAGCACTGTACAGTGGCGGCATGTGGCTGATCAGCACAGCCGGCAGCCGCTGCTAACAGCAAAGATGGTGCTGGCTCCGTCCCTGCTGTTAACACTTTAGATGATGCGGCGATGGCAGCTGCAGTGTCTAGCTGAATGAGGAGAGCTGCTGTGCACTACTCCTCTGTCCAATCACCGCCCCATAATTTTAAATAGGGCGTCTGCCGCATCTTTCGGATCAAGAATTGACATACCAATTCTTTGAATGGATCCGAAAGACACATCAGAAAGGCAGGATTCCACAAGGCTCAACGTTTGGTTATGTTCAAACAACAGATTCTGTATCCAAATCCAGCCTGCGCCCCATTGATCTGGATGGTAGATCTGCAAGTCAGGGCGGATTTTGAAGTGACAATGTCACCACTTTGATGCTGAATCAGCTTTGGCCAGCCAAGGTGCGATAAGTGCCACTGAAACGGGGCTAATCCATTACATTTTCACAGGCTGTAAAAGGTGCAGTTATTAGACGCGGATTCCATGCCACTGTGTGCACATACCCTAAAAATGTGTGCATGAAAGATCCAACTACAGCAACAGGTGCTCTAAGTCTCATCATCCACTACGATGACATGTATACAAACCACAGCAGGGGGGTTGTGCAATAATCACTATAGCAACCGACCAAAACCCCAGCCTCATAAGAATCAGACATTGTGACTGGTTGCTATGGGAAACTGCCCCTTCCAGTCCTGTGGATATGTGAAGGACAGCATAGCACTGGTGGACTACATATCCCAGCAGCAGCACCATACAGTACAGTAGTATGCCGGGGCCTGGGGATGTCTGTGCAGCATGCCGGAGCCACGTACCGACCACCACGAGTTACCTGCACCGCAGCCTTCTCCGCCGGCCTCGACACCTTCATGTCCGTGTCCGAGCCGCTGAGTTCCCCATCTTCCAATTCTTCATCCTCCATCATTGCCCGGGTGCTTTCCAGCGCCATGACACTGGGCGACAGCGGAATCACGTCAGACTGCAGGAAGGTGGCAACACTGAGAAGAGCGCGCACTACTTCCGGCTCAGTGAAAGGCGGGAAGGGGGAGAGGCTTGAGGAGCGAGCCGCCATGTCTGCGCGGGAAAGGCATATATGACAGGAATAGGCGTCCCTCCAGTGTAGAGCTCGGAGGTCTGTCAGCTGCTCAGACACATAACCGCCAGGTGTCCTTCAATAGCCCCTGGTTTTGACCCAAATCCCCTTTGTCCTTAAAGGGTGGTATATCTTAGAGTGCCATGAAAAAAGGTCCCCCTGACAGATACTGTGCCACAGCCTTATACTGCGCCACCCCATAGACATCCATAGAGCCAGTATAGTTCCTATGTGGATGGTCTCTGCGCTCTTTCACTGATGAATATGCTTTCTCTGTGGCACTCAAAAGCATGGTGGGCAATACCCAGTCAGTGTGGTCAGGTGCTGTTGGTGTCATGAAACTAATGCAGTGCTATCTCTGCTATATAGGTGCCAAGCACATTTGTGAAAATGGCGCCATCAAGCTACACCTTACCAAAATTGCGGCACGCATTTCGCCTTGTATTGCGCTTTATATGTGGCAAAACGTGTGCTACAATTACGGTAATTCATAGCTCTCATAGAGAACTATGAATTACGCCTTGTTTTCCCGGGCGTACAATGCGATTGTATTGTACACCCTTGGAGAGAAGTGACGTGTCAATTGTTCACAGCGTTTATGCCGGCCCCCCTGTGCTTTGGAATTACACGCTGATCAGCGAGTGCTTCCAAAACATCTGGCGTATTGGGGTGTGTACAGTACGAGTCCCAATACATACCCTAAGGCTATGTTCACACGGTTTATTTTGGGACGTATTTCGGCCCGTAATTCGTGCCGTACTGCGCGAATTACGGGCTGAAATACATCCCAGTCTTTACGGTAATCCACAGTTCTCATAGAGAACTATGGATTACGTCTCATCTCCCTGCTCGCACAATACGCAGAGCGGGGAGAGAAGTGACATGTCAATTATTCACGGCGTATAGGCGCCGAAAATAATGAATGTCTATGGGGCCAGCGGGTTGCTGGCCGCCCCGCCCCCGTACACGCGGCGTAATTGCGGGGCGAAATACGTCCCGCAATTACACCGTGTTAACATAGCCTTAAGGTGCTTTTACACGGCAAAGGCCAAATGCCGGTCAGATTTCCTGACCAGTATTTTGTCTTTTTTTGGCACGCAGGGGGATGGCTCTTGACTGTGGTTTGTAGATTCAAGCCCTCCCCTTTCGCACCCACATGTTCATGTTCCGCCCGAAAACTGGGTGGAAGAATGAATGTGTTCTAAGTTTTTCGTTATGCTGGTGGTGTAAGAAACCCCACTGCACGGATTTTCCGCCGGACGGACTGCTGCATGCATATTCTATTGAAGTCTATGGGGCAGCGTTGCTTGTCGGTTTTCAGACGGTTTGTAAAACTGCAAACCGTCTGAAAAACTGACAAATAACCTGTGCCGTGGGGACAAGCCCTATTCCCAGCACAGCCTCTGGAAGCGCCGGGAAGCAGGGGACACCTCCGCTCCCCGGTGTTTAACACTTCGATTGCAGTGGTCAGTGACTGCAGCATAATCAAAGGGCTTTCACCTGCTCTGTCAGGTGATCAAAATTCTGGTGACCCGACAGAGCCTGGGGAATAGCTGCACAGTCAGCCCTGGGGACCTAAAGTAGTCCCAGGGCTGACTGTAGAAAAAACAAAGTAGAAAAAAGGCAGCTCACCGTGATCCAGTATGCTGCAGGGACCCTCCGGGCTAGGGAGATAGCACTATAGCAAGCACAAACGTATGGTCCAGCAGTCCAAAGGCCAGTAAAAAAATCCAATATTTATTGAGTAATATTAAAATAAAACGGCAAACATGCACAGTGGAGATGAATGAAGCTTACGCGTTTCAGGGCGACTTCCCCTTAATCATAGTCCCAGGGCTGTCTGTGTAAGAAGCCAGCGATCATGGCAGACTGGGTGCTGCCGTGATTGCTGCCTGTGTCAAACTGACACAGATTATAATGTATTAGCATATATGGATATGCTAATACATTACTAAGTGTAAAAAAATGTAAAACAGTTATTCCTTCATGGGATTTAAAAAAAATAAAAAAAAAAAAGTTTCTAAAAAAAAATGTAATAAAAATAAATATTTAATAAAAAATAATTGTGCATACATTACACACACAGAAAAACTATTAGGTATCTACGTGACTGTAATAACCTGTAGAATTAGTCTAACAAGTTATTAAGTGTGAAATGTGAATGGTGTAGAATTTTTTTTTTTTTTAAACAAATAATAGAAAAAAAGTGAACTTAAACTATTCCCCCAAAAAGTACAATTTGTCCCAAATAAAAAGAGACTTCATACAACTTCATATGCAAGGAGGCAAAAACAAAAAAAATGTGCTGATCATTAAGTAATTTTCAAGCGTTCAGCTTAACGGGTTAAGGGAGCTTTCACACAGCGCAGTTTTGGTGCAGTTTTAACTGCGCTCCAAGTATGTGCCTTTATTACCAGCAAGCTTTACTCACTTATCTAACCTGTTTGGAAAGGGAGTAATCCCTTTCCAAACAGTTTAGATAAGTGAGTAAATTCTTATCCACAAGACTTCACACATAGTCATTGATTACTTACTTGAAACAATTTAGACAACTGAAAGAAGCTAGCTGGTAATAAAGACAGTTTAATTGGAGCGCAATTAAAACTGCACCAAAACTGCGCTGTGTGAAAGCACCCTAAGGGCGTATTCTAACCAACAAATTAACCAATTATAGTGTGATTACTAATGAAGAGGTGTTGTTCAAATATTGTTTATATTATTTGTCCAATAAAGATATACTTATATTTGCTTATGATACTCCATAAAACAGAGGTTATAAAAGCTCAAGTACAACTTTCAATAAAGAAAAAAGACTGCACCGACATCTATCTTTGAATGTCTCTCGTTCTTTTCATCAATGATATATGCATATATCTGATTTATTTTGGATACCGCACAGGGATGGGTAGGGGGACTTTGCAATCTCAGTTATCAGACTGCCTGAGTCAATTAAAGGGAATGTGTCACAATTTTTTTTTTTTAAGTAATGTGTGTTTTATATAACCTTTTTATTTATTTTCTTTTTATTTTTAAATTGTGTGCTTGAATATACGTTATTAATTAAGTTGGTGATAGAAAACTCCCCTTTTTGGGAGCTGATCCCTCCCATCCCTCCCAAAAAGCCAGTGTCTGCAGGTACAGTTTTGGGGGAGCAGGCAGCCAAGATTGTGGAGCCCAGGAGGCTGAGAAGTGGCTATTGAAAGACTCCTTAGCTGCTCTGTGCTCCAGCAAGGCTTGCTAGAAAAGCAGTAGAGGTCGGGTGGAAGCTCCCCCTACCCCACCCCCTATAAGGAACAAGTCAGTTCATTGTCAGCAGCCAGCAAGGCTGTGTAGTGAGAGCTAAGTGGAGAATGTGTGTAAACGTGGGCTTGTGAGTGGACGCATGTGTGTATGTACACAGGTCCGCCAACAGAAATTTTGGGGCCCCATACAGCTGCAGCTTCTGGGCCCCCCCACCTCCCCTCAAACCCTGCCCCCAGCAACCGCCCCTCCCCGCCAAGATGTCCACTGCCCTCCCCCCAAAATCCATGCCCCCCCCGGATGGGAAGGTACCAGGCAGGCGGGTAGCTGGGGAGGTCCAGGCGGGCGGGCAGAGGTAGGAGCCGGGTGGGAGCTGGGTGGGTAGCCGGGCGGGGGCAGCTAGGGGGGTAGTCGGGCAGGAGCTAGGTAGGTAGCCAGGGGGCGCTGGGTAGGTACCAGTCAGGGGGGCAGCTAGGTAGGTAGCCAGGCGGGCAGCTTGGAGGACCCCGGGGGGGCATAGGTGGGTTTGCGGGGGGGAGTTTGGAGGTAGCCGGGCAGAGTAGGTAGGCAGGGGGCAGCTGTAGGTACCGGGCAGCTGGTAGGACCAGGCAGACGGCAGCTAGGTAAGTAGCCGGGCGGGCACTGGGTAGGTACCCCGTGCGGGCAGCTAGGTAGGTAGCCGGGTGGGCGGGCAGCTGGTGGGTAGCCCGGGCGGGCAGCTGGGTGGGTAGGGGCGGGCTCCCACGTTATGGGGCCCCCACAGTTTATGGCGCAACGCTGTGGGGGGGGCCGGGCCCCCGGCTCAGCTGCGCCCAGGCAGTAATCTATTACATGACCCCTCGACTGTAGCCGGGTCGGGGGCCCTCTCCTGCTCCATCGCACTGTGGGGCCAGCGGCGGGTTTGGGGAACAATTTGGATTCGTGAAGCTCCGCCCCCTAATGGGTGGGGCCTCAAAGATTCAAATTATTCGCATCCGCCCACGACAGGGGCGAGGGCCCGACCCCGGTACACGCGCAGGGATCATGTAAGTAGAAGTTTCTCCCTGGAGCGCAGCTGAGGCGGGGCGCAGGCCCCCCTCCCACAACCCCACCCCCGCCCGCCCCTACTGGACACCGGGAGGGGCCCAAAAAATTTTTTATATGCGGGCCGCAGCTAAAGGTGCAACATGGCCCCCCCTCCCAGCACGCCGACACTGGGGCCGCCAGGGCCCTATTTTGGGGGCGCTCGGCTGGCCGTGTTTTACGGGCGATTTTAAAAAACCCGGGGGCCTGTTGAACGGGCCCCCATATTTCTCCGGGCCCTGTACAGGAGAAACCGGGCTGTACCCCCTGAGGGCGGCCCTGTTGAAAATTTGGGGCTCGTGAGTGCACCTTTTTGTGTGAGTTGGGGGATGCATGGGGCCGAGTGCACATGTGTGTGCGGGCGTATGCATGGGTGGATATGTATGGCTTTTTGTATATATGTGCATGTATTTATGCCTCTATGTATATAAGTATATATATAATACACATACATACAGGCACATTTATACACAGGAGATATCTATCTAATAAAGTAACTTTTACATTGTGAAACTAATGGGTTTTTTTTCTTTTTAAATCATAATGACAACAAAAACATTCAAAGACCCCCATCAAAAAATTTTACATATCCCAGTTCTTAATACCCGGTATTGTCCCCCCAAAAACAATGCAGCTTGAAGTCTTTTTGGGGTAGTTGTGGTGAGGCTCTTCATTTTCTAGAGGTAAAGCTGCCCCTTCTTCTTTTCAAAAAGCCCCAGTTCCCGTAAAATTCCCCGGGGGTCTTTGCATGAAATGCGGCTTCAATCTCCCCCGAATGGTCAATGTATTGAGGTCAGGAACTGAGATGTCCCCTCCAGAACCCTTTCCCTTTTTGCTTAGCCCAAAGACATCAACTTGGGGCCCTTGTTTTTTTGGGGTCGTTTTCATGTTGGAAAATCCAAAGTACGTCCCCCTTGATCTTTGGTTTATGGGTACAAATTTTCCTCCAGTATTTTTTGATAACATGCTGCATTCATCTTTCCTTTAAAATTTGTCAAGTTTCCCGTGCCTTTTAGTCCCCATCCCCAAAACATCGCATCCTCCTTTGTGCTGTACATTGGGAAAGGTGTTCCTTTCATCATAGACCTTGTTTACATTTCTCCAAATGTAAAGTTTTGGGTTTTGGCCAAAAAGTTCAATTTTGGTCTCATCCCCAAATTACCTGTTTCAGAAGTTTTGAGACTTGTCTCTTGCTGTTTGGTGTATTGTGGTGAGATACTTTGTGGCATTTGCGGGAAATAATGGGTTTTTTCTGGGGCTTACCCTGAGCCCCTTTTTCTTCAATGCCTCCCTTTTTGTCATCTTAAACAGCCACACCGCTAGTTTTTTAGAGAGTCTTATTTCAGCGATGTTTTTTGTGGGTTTTTCTTTGCCCGAACAATTTTCCGGGATTTTTGGGGGGAAATTTTTGTTTTGGTTTTACCTGACCGGGGGGTTTGGTTTATAGACCCCCGATTTTTTTCCCTTTGTTTTCCAGTTTGAACACTGCGACTACATTTCAATTCCTTGGATATCTTTTTGTATCCCTTTCCTTTTAAAAAAGTTCAACAAAGTTTTCCCATAGATCCGTTGACAATTCTTTTGCTTTACCCATACTCACAATCCCGAAACATCAGTGACTGGATGAAAAAGTAAGATCTGCGGATCCCGAAAAATCACTAGCTTTTAGCCACACACGATTACAACAAAATTTTAAAAGGGGAGGGGTGTTACCTTTAGCACCCCCTTTGGTCAAGTTTGTCTGTTCAGGGAAAAAACACCAGGTTTGATTTTGTCGGGTCATTTTGTTTTTGGTTGTCATTTGATTTTAAAAAGGAAACACGTATTTGCAACAAATGGCTTCACCCAAGCACTCACCATTAGTGAAAAAAAAAAAGTTTGTGTTATCATTTCTTTCTCTTAAAAAAAGGCCAAAAAAACAAAAAAATTTGCCAGGGGATGTAACTTTTGAGCACAAAGTAATACCGTGGGGGTTCCCCCGCTATCCATAGTAAAATAACTAAATGTAACACAATTTTCCCCTTTTTTTCCTTTTTTTAAGCTATGGATCAAGCAGTTTTGTATGGTTTCCTGATATTTGATCAAACGTTGTGAAAAGTTGAGTCGATCAACATCTCTATTTCGGGAACCGAACATTTTTTATTTGTTCAAAAATGTTCCATTCACAGGCGTTTGACATGCCTTTTTAATAGTTTCAGGCTTTCTGCATTTTTGGGCGGCCATCCAATCGTGCAGAGCACAAGAAATTCAAAAACGTCTCGCGATTTGGGGTTTCACTGGCTGCTAAATCACATGACCATTTTATATTTTTCAGTACGTGTTCTAAACACCTTTTTCACTCACTCTGTACTGTACAGACTCCCCTCTGTCTGTTTGTTGCAGGCACAAGATTTTGTTTATCACAATAGTTAGGGAGTTTGGATTGTTGGCGCATTTTTCCCCAACCCCCAGAAGCTGTTATTTGGCAACTTTGCAGGTTCACATAACTCCTAACTCCTTTAAACATGGATATATATTATACAAGTGCTTGGTTTTGCAAAATCTTTCTCGTGCCCAAAAGTTCGTTTTTGCAGTTTTGGGGGGAAAATCATTTTTAAAACCACACGTCTCCAATTCTCCAAACAAAGAAATATATTGAAAACTGTTGGTTGTGAAAATTAAATATGGAGAAAACTTCATGTTTGCATTTTTGGGGGTTTCATAATTGTATAACCATCGTATCAAATCTCCTTACAAAGAATATTTTTTAAAACCCCCTTCACGACCTTGGCCGTATCCATACTTGGGGGGGTTTGGGGGGGTTCACGACTGGATATGGTACGTCCAGAATCGCGGAACTCTGGCGGGTTTCGCGCGATGGGGCGCGGGGGTGTCACTGTAATTCCCCTGACATCCCCAGCCGGCCCCCCCGACCCTGTATCGCCCCGGGGGGGGGCCGGTTAACCCCCTTAATTACCGACGATCGGGTCGCAATAATAAAGAGACGCGGGGAGGAGATCGCTCCCCCTCGTCTCTGTCGGGGGCAGCAGCGCAGGATCGGACGATCCGGCAGCTCCTGCCCCCCTACAGACAACACAGGAAAGGGAAGCCTTCCGGGTTGTCTATACGTCACACGCCCGGCCGTCCCCTTTGGGGACGCCCGGCATCGTGACTGACGTTGTCATAGGAACCCAGTCATAGCAACATATGTACTGACCCTTTTTGAATGAAGACTAAAGATCTCTCATTCAAATCCCCTGGGGGGAAAAGTAAAAAAAAAAACGTAAAAAGTGAAAAAAAGTAAAAAAAAAAAAAAAACATGAAAAACACAAACACAAAAAATAAAAAAAAAATACTACACCGCCCTTTTCCCCTTTAAAAACGCCAATCGCCCCAAAAAAAATCAAAAATAAATAAAGACCCATTTTTTGGGTACGCCGCGTGCGTAATGCCCTGCCCTATAAATTTCATGTTAATTAACACTAGGGTGAACCTTAAAAAAAAAACAAAAAAAAAATTTACAAATTTAAAGTATTTTTTCATCCCGCAGCCTAAAATGGAATAAAAAGCGATAAAAACTCCTAAAACGCCAAAGTTGTACCAATTTAAAACGTCGTTCATCCCGAAAAAAAAAGTCCTCTTTTAAGCTCTGTATACGGAAAAATAGAAAATGTAAAGCTCTCAGAAATAGGGATGATAAAAATTGTTTTACACAAAAAACACTTTTTTTTTTTTTTAAGTGCCGGTTTAAAAAAAACTATATAAATAGGGTACGCCAAAACGTAGCGACCCAAAGAGTA
This sequence comes from Phyllomedusa bahiana, assembly GCA_025379985.1. Taxonomy (NCBI): domain Eukaryota; kingdom Metazoa; phylum Chordata; class Amphibia; order Anura; family Hylidae; genus Phyllomedusa; species Phyllomedusa bahiana. The sequence goes on along the minus strand of JAODAL010018704.1, from coordinate 2,439 downwards.
AAGCAAAATTATCACGGATACGCGGTGAGCCCTGTTAAAAAATAAAAAAAAAAAAACACTACGGTTTACGTATTTTCTTAAACCCGGGCCCAAAAAATGGATTTAAAAGCGATAAAAAAGCCTTGCCCCCCCAAAAATGAACTAAAAAAACGAAACTATCTTGCAAAAAAAGTCCCTACACACTCCAAGCACAAAAAATTTAAAATTTTTGGCTCCGGGGCTTGGGGGCAAAAAAAGTATTTTCCTGGGTTGAATAAAAGTTTTTTTATTGTATAAAAGCATAAAAAATAAAAAAAAAATACAAATTGGGGACGTGTAATCGTATTGACCTCTGAGTAAAGCTACCATTTATATATACCCTACAGTGACCGCTAAAAAAAAAAATAAAAAAACAAAAAAAGATTGCTGTTTTTGTTCAAAACTTCACAAAAACTTAATAAAAAGTGAACAAGCATCTATGCCGCTAATGACCAATAAAAACTTCAACCATCCCGCAAAAAAACAAGCCCATACACACCTCACACACAAAAAAAAAAAAGTTATGGCTGTCAGAAAAGGACAAAATAAAAACGAAAATTTTTTTGACTTTTTTTACTGTTAAAATAATAAACAGAAAAAACTATATAAAACTATATCATTGTAATTTTCCGCCCCCCCTAGTAAAGTATCACATCATTTACATGCCGGCGAATGCTGTAAAAATTTAAACTCAAAAAAAAAATGGAACTGCTTTTTTTCCCCCATTTTCATTGCCCAATGCTAAAAAAAACTAGGAACACCTGTGATCCCAAAAACACAGACACCCCCAGTGAGATCCCGAGGGGGGTTGAATCCAAAATTGGGGCGACTTCTGGAAGTTTCGCCTGTTCTCTACTTTGGGGGCTTTGCAAATCGACATGGCCCCCCCAAAAACGCGTTCCAAAAGCCAAATAGCGCTCCCTCCCTTTTAGCCCTGCATGGCCCAAACAGCTTTTCACCCACATTTTGGGTATTGCCGAACTTGAAAAAATTGCTTAACAAAGTTTTATTTTTTTTTTTTCCAGGATTCCTTTTATATAAACATTTTAAGCAAAATTTTCAAATTTTTGGAAAAAAATGTTTTTTAATTTTCACACCTTATGCTAAAAAAAATTTGTGAATCACGGTGGGGGCTAATACCAATGCACCCCCCCCTTTTTTTTTTTTTTTTTTTTTTTTTTGGATATAAACCCCTTAGGGGGGGTAGGGTTTAATATGGGTTTTTAGGGGTGTTTTATTAATTTTTAGGATTAGGGTTTTTCCCCAAAAAATAAATGGGGGTAAAAAAAATTATAATTGAAAATGAGAAATAATATTAGGTTTCCTATTCTTTATGGGGGAGCCAAATAATGCCTAGGGGCCCCATAGGGATTTTCTCTAAAAACGGGAACCCGGGGGGGAAATTTATATTTTTTCATTACCTATCAATTTTCTGTATTCCATGAATAATGGGTAAAAATTGAAAAAACTGCAAAAAAAAATGAAATTTTTAAATTTCACCCCCACTTTGCTTTAATTTCTTGAAATATCTAAAGGGTTTTCAAAATTCCTAAATGTGTTTTTAAATAGTTTAAAGGGGGCTATTTCTCAAAAGGTCACTTATGGGGGTATCTAACATGCAGGCCCCTCAAAGCCAGCAAATGGAGTGGGCCCCCAAAAAAAAAGTATATTGCAAATTTTCTTGAAAAAGTGAGAAATTACTATAAATTTTTTTAAACCCCCCCAAAGTTTAAAAAAAAAAAAAACATTTAAAAAATGGCCAACCCAAGGGGACAATGGTAGATCATTTATAAACTATTTTTTTGGGGAATAATTTTTCGTCCCTTTCCAGAAATTTTTGCAACTTTCAAAAAAGCAAATTTTTCCCAAAATTTCATGAAATTTTTTATATTTTTTTACAAAAAAACAAGGATTTTTGGATAAAAAATTTTTTACAAAATTAAAGCACAATGGTCACGAAAAACAAAACTCTGAATCCATGCTAGGTAAAAGGTCAAAAAGTTATTTCACATAAAATGACTATCCAGATTTTCAAAAATAGGGGGGGGTCAAGGGAAGGGCCCAAAAAAAAGGGTGGGTCCTTAAGGGTTAAATTTGTGTTTGGGTTTGGGGAAAATTATTTGAGTGGAGAAAAATTCTTTTTTGTTTGTTTGGGGGTGAAAAAACCTTTCAAATTACCCTGTGTTATTGCCCTACGATATCAACATCCCCGACTTACCTTCCCCTAGTTACGAAAAGGGGACTGGAACACGCAAGCCAGGGACAGCTGAAGCTTTCGGGCGCTGCGGTGGCCCGGGGGCATCCACGACTTCACACTTAAGCACTCCTAAGAGCGCATACGCTGAACTCCGGGCTGCGTCCCGGGCACTGCCAAGGCCCCCGGGACCGGCGGGGGTCGCTTTGGGTGTAGCGACTCCCCTG